>CAWVQM010000127.1:0-13049 GCA_963932345.1 Ophion ventricosus | reverse complement strand
TTTTTTTTTTTAAACTTAATTGCAATTTTTCAATTTCGAGTTGCAATTAACACAGATTAATCCAAATTAAGCAAATTGCAACATGCAATTAATCTTAATTGCAATTACTTTTTTTAGTCCATTCGTGAACCGATCGAAAATTTAATTGATTAACGCCCAACACTGATTAACACTTTGTTATTATTACGTTCGAATTGAGTTATTGCTTCGCTTGAATTTTTTTAATATACATTTTATAAAAAATGTGTGTATTGTACCTTACACAGTGGTGTCGTTATCGCGTATGCACATCAATGTTTCACGATAACCAAGCTTTCCATTGCGAAATCAAGAAACGTAACTAGTCAAGAAATTCCCAGCTCCGTGAGAAAACTTTATTTTCCTCGAGGAAGTGTGTATTTGCAAACGGCATCTGGGGCAGTAGCGTAAAGCGTTGAAGGGTAGCGAAAGAAGAGTGAAAAAGGTACGAATAAATCCTGGAAGAGAAAGATGCAGTGTATTGCACTCGTTGCACCGACATCTCGAGTTTTCTTCAACGAATGCGAGCATAGGAGATACGAGTTTTTACAGTAGTTCTCGAGCTAGAAGCGAATAGCATTCTACGAGATGGAGACGACGCATTTGTAGAAATTTTTTTTCTTTCTTTTTTACTCTTGCTGCTTCTCACGACTTTGGTCCACATTAAGTTTGTCGGGATTTATGGAACTCGACGTGAGTCGAGGAAATACAAAAGTTGGGAGGGAGAGAAAGTGTAATGGAAAAACTTAGAGTGAGAGAGAGAGAGGGGGGGGGGAGGGAGAGAGAGGGGGGGGAGGGAGGGAGAGAGAGAGAGAGAGAGAGATGAGAGAGGAGAGAGAGAGAGAGAGAGAGAGAGAGAGAGAGAGGTGAGAGAGAGAGAGAGAGAGAGAGAGAGAGAGAGAGAGAGAGAGAGAGAGAGAGAGAGAGAGAGCACAAACTTCGGAAAATGCGGGATTTGATTGTCTTCAAGATCGCGTGTAGGTCACGATAAGTGAATGGTGCAATTTTTCAAGCAAACGCATCGGAAATGTACATTCATGAATACCCGGGCGGGCCAGAGGAGCAAGGGGAAAAACAATACACGCAAAAAATACACTTTTTCGCTAAAAAAAATCATAGTTTCGTGAATTTTCAACATTTTTACCTAAAATTTGAGTGCGTATTTCCGCACTCTGCGAGAGATGAAAAATTATACTCTTCGTATAATCGTTTACTTACGCTCGTGATATACAGTAAGGGATCATAAATCACGTAGTCATTTCTTGGCGGACGATCAGACCGTAGCGAAGGGATTTCTTGGATGAAAAATACATTCTCAAGTCTCACGAGGCAGGAGGAATATATGCGATACGGGTAGGCTTGTAGTGCCTACAAGCCTACTGTATAATATACGATAAATGTACGGTGAGATAACCATGAACCCTAACGCACATCAGATTCCATCAAAGACCCCATGTAGCGTAAGGTAATTTGACAGCTAATCAGAATTCCAAAGGAGCGACGATAGACTACCGTATGATTCATAGAAATCGCTTTGTATTTGAAACAATAGACTTGACAAGGTCTAAACAAGGTCTAAAATTAAAATTCATGTAAATTTATGATTAAAGTTGCCATTCGTGTCAATATTATATATTAAAATTGCTCATCCTTGTTAATATTAAGACGGGCAATTACTTTAGATGCTTCAGAAAATCAATTTTTTTTTTAATTTCATAAATCGTTAGCAAAATATCTTAATACATCTTGAAAATTTAAAAACGATATTCGGATTTCTTCTAACGGTATGTATATAAATGATAAAGACTCTCCGCTCAGTTAGGTAGTTTTTTTGGGTTTGTTTGGGTTTTCATAACCCAAATAAGGTACGGATATGCCGAGCAAATGGATCAGATGCGCGTGGCTCGGCAAAATAGAAAAAAACGTTTATTAGAGACAAAAGAAGCTCGAAAAGCTCGTAAAGAGGAAATGCAAGCTTCAAATGAGTTGCACGAGGAAGAGGGAGGACTGCTGTATGGTGCTGGAATCGCTGATTAATCGGTAAGACACTTTATCATTTCATTAAACACATTTGACTTTGGGTTTTTCGTTTGTGAAACTTTAAACGTGTTTTTCTCGAAACGACATCTTTTCAATTTGCGGGAATCATAACTCAAAAACTAATTGATGGATCATCTTCAAATTTGGAACACGTTTACACAATATAATTTATTAAAACATGAACCTAAAGTTGGAAAGATTAGATTGTTTGAAACATATTTATTATTGCAAAATGCCGGGAAAAAAATGCTAAAAATCGATCATTTATTTTTTCAAACACGTTTCAACATTAAATTCTCGATTTTTTTTTTCAAAATTTAGGTTCATGTTCTTAAAAAAACATCTCAAGAATGTATAAAAATTTGTTGGACTATTTCAGATGCGAATTGCGAGCTGCACAATTCCCGCAAATCGACCACGACGACGAGGACACGCCAACGGACACAGCGGATCACACCTTGATTGATGCATGAAATAATTTGAAAAAATTACCAGAGATGTATGAATATATGAATAAATTATTGTCAGAGTTGCCGAAATTTTCGTATTTTTTTTTCACAATAAAAAAAAGCCCAAAAAATCATCTAATTTTCGGTCTCCTAAAGTGATTGCTCGCCTTAAATATTACAATATTCATTTACAACTGACTGACGTCTCATCATAGTCCGTAAACCTAAGCGTTTTCCAGTGCCAACGAAGAAAGCGTATTTCACGTTAAAGATTGGCTGGAGAAATAATATGTCAGAAGCGACAAAAAAAAAAAAAGATCCAGTATAAAAAAATGTCTGAAACCCTTCATATCCGAAGGCCAGGTCGTTGGCCGGCCACAGACAACGATCCCGATTCGAGTAAGGGCAAGGCTTATGCCGTAAAAGCCACTTGTCTGTGGCCCAGGAGAGCTTTATGATTTTTTTTCTTTTTTTTTGAGCGGATAAGACCTACAATCAGCCCTAGAGCTCGTGATTAATGGTAAAGAGCACGAAAGGTGATCGCGATATCGTGACGATGGGGTTTGGAAGATTTGCCATCAAATACCATCCCTTAAGGTATTGCTCGAGGGATGAATCGCGGAGGGCCGTATTTTACGAGGTCTTTCGAATCATTAGTAGATTACAGTGACGGTAATAATGATAAGTTACAATCAATTATTATATCCAACGATGAACTGGAATGAAATTTTTTTTTTGTTGATTTAGACATTTTTACATGTGCTCTGAGAAAATCCTGGTTAGGAAAATTCTTCTCGTACACTGTCAATTTTTTTTTTTTTTATTTAAATAGGATCTATTTAAATCAAATAGATTTTTTCCTTGTCTCGGCGGCCTACTACGATCCTATTTGTTGCAAATATACATTTTTTTAATTTGTTCAAGCTATTCTTTTTAAATATTAAATATATTCAAATTAAATAAATAAAGATTATATTGAAATGATAATTATTGTAATAGCTCATGTGCTAATGTACCGAGCTAATTGCCTCGATGAAGCTCGATCAATCTTCTGGTCACCCACACCAGGTCCTTTTAATACTGTGCATCACTCTCGATGGTTTTTTTTTTTTTTTTTTTTTTTACGAACTCTATTATTTCCAAGTCCATCCGGCTGCCTATACTTTGTACGTTGATCGATCTGTGCTGCCGAACAACTTCTTTTGTACAGCTCTCGTGATAGCACGTGTACGAGCCATTATTTGAGCTTCTACCTTATCAACGATCCATTATCGTCCCGATTCGACGACTGTTCTACAGAACATGCGCCACTACTGAACCAGCATAGCCGAGGGGCTTTTGGGTGTTTCAATCTTTAGTAAAAAATAATTACATGACTAAAGTGCTCCGAATGTAGTGCTCAATTCTGGAAGTCTCGGACGAGGTAAGAAAAAAAAAAAAAAAAAAACAAAAAGCTAAAGTGATTTGTTCACTTTTCGTTGAATGCCGTTGAACGCTAAGCGAGAGGAAGGGTTATCTCGTCAAACGCCACCTTGGGGAGAAAAGTTAAATTACATTAAAAAGGTCTAACCCTCGAGAAACCCTCTCGAGCTCTACGTCGAATCATTTTATCCTATCCTCTGGCTATCTGGTATCATTCGTTTGTGGCAATTGGTAGCTCTGGCCCTACTGAAGGGTAAAGCTATCCTGTCAATTTTAGATTTTTATTTGTTGTATCTAGAAAAATGTTATTTATTAAATACTTGTTGAAAATGGAGAATGTACGGTGAATGGAAAAGCCCGCAAGAATATACAAGTGAATGAATCTATCTACTTATTAAAAATTAAAATTAAAAATTACAATTAAAAATTAAAACTAAAAATTAAAATTTGAAATTAAAATTGAAAATTAAAATTTGAAACTAAAATTCAAAATAAAAATTAGAAATTGAAATTACAAATAAAAATTAAATATTAAAATTAAAAGTTAAAATTTAAAATTAATATTAAACATTAAAATTGAAAATTAAAATAAAAAATTAAAATAAAAAATTAAAATTAAAAAATAAAATAAAAAATTACAATTGAAAAATAATATTATAAATAAAAATTAAAAATTAATATTAAAAATTAGAAATTAATATTAAAAATTAATATTAAAGATTAAGATTGAGAATTAAAATTTAAAACAAAAATTAAAAATTGAAATAAAAAATTTTAATTTAAAATTAAAATATAATATTAAAATTAAAAATTAAAATTTGAAAGTAATATTTAAAATAAAAATCAAAATTAAAATTAAAATGAAAAATTGAAATTAAAAATTAAACATTAAAATTAAAAATTAAGATTAAAAATTAAACATTAAAAATTACAATAAAAAATTAAATTAAAAAATTTAAATTGATTTAAAAAAAGCCTCACGAAGTGTGACAACATTTTTTTCTTCGTCAGATCTCTGCAATGATTTTTTCTTCACTATGTGTTACATACCATACATGCCAACAAATTTTGCCGAAAAATTCAAATTTTAGAGGCCTTGGATTTTTAGTCCTCGTTGCCTCCCCCCCCCCCTTTCGAAACTGCGCATGCGTTTTCATAATTTGAAAATTTTCTACTGTATCTGTGAAAATTTGGAATTTTACAAAAATTGCGTCACTTTTCTGCAATACCGGTTCGGTCAAAAGGATGTCTGGATACTTCGGAAGGCTTTAACAATTGTTATCCAGGTATACGTTTCTTTTATCGTTTGTCTCCCTCGACTTTTCTTTTATCACCCATCCAGCTTTTATTCTCATATCTACGAGAGCTCTCCGGCACAATCGTGTCATCGTTGTATATTTGCGTAATATTTTCACCATCGCCGATAATAAATCCGTTGCCCACACAGAGCTTGAGACCATAGCGACACACTTTTCCCCGCACGTTGTTTCGCAAACTTCTTTTTTTTCCCCGCGTCTACGATCTCGCGCGTTTGTTTAAAATTCCATTGTCCCACCGAGGCGTATTTCTCGTTACGGAAAATCTTTTCCCATAATCTTCAACTCAAAGGAGCGACGCTACTTGAGAGAATCCGAGTTTTGTTGCTTTTTCAAGACTTTAACGCGGCTTTGACTGGAAATAACGAGACGAAAACAAAAGCCTCAATATTCACATAAAGAAGAAAACACTCGTGGCTGGACCCTTTAAACCGCCGAGGATATCGAGGGAAACGAAGAGTCTTTTCTCTCATTTTCACGTGTTATTTTTTTTTTTCTTTCTTTTCATCCTCGCCATGGTCCGCCGTTTTGTCCAGCAAAGCACCCCAACTGTACCTTTCTCTCTCTCTGTCTGTCTGTCTGTCTGTCTGTCTGTCTGTCTGTCTCTCTCTCTCTCTCTCTCTCTCTCTCTCTCTCTCTCTCTCTCCCCCCCTCTCTCTCTCTCTCTCTCTCTCTCTCTCTCTCTCTCTCTCTCTCTCTCTCTCTCTCTCTCTTCTCCTTCTCTCTCTCTCTCTCCCTCCCTCTCCCTCTCGCGAGGGGTTACGGTCAGGCTGAAAGCTTTCACTAGCCTCAAATGTTGCTCTCATCCAGCATCACACACCTTTTTTTTTACCCCGTCTCTCGAATGTGTGCCAGTGCGAGATAAATTCCAAAGGGCCAAAGGATCTCCCAAGCGAATCGAGGAAACTTCGAACTTTTTCTCTGGCGATCTTCTTTGCGCTAAACCGACAGGATAAGGTACGGCACCCCGATCAATTCCACCCACACCATACTTATCGAACGATAGACTTTTGGCCTCTCCCTTTACCCTTCCTTCCAACTCTACTTTTGCCTCTTTATGAAAAACAATCCTGGCGTTTGTACGGTAAAAAAAGAGAGGTCAGTGCAAATAGAAAAACTTCGTAACGAGACAGAGCTTAAGAGGACTTTTTAAGGCATTAGGCTAATCTAGAGGCGAAAAAAAAGAGTATATTTTGTGATTTTTTTTCAGTGAAATCATAATTTTTCAGTCAGTCATTTTTCCTCGATTTTCCGTCAAAAGATTTTGAGCAAGCCGTGAGAAGAGTAATTGTTAATGCCAAGGATTGGGAAGGAACCGGGCGCTTCGGAATAAAAACACTTCAACGTAAAACATAAATGGAACATTATTCATAATGATCTCTATACTATACTTTAATTAATCTGATTGTAACCTTTTTTTTTTGTAACTTTACGTAATAAAAATTATATTGACAAATACATTCTAGGCCTTGTAGAAATATATTGTCGAGTGTTTATGTGTACGAGCATGTATGCTGTACTGGCTACGTAAGGAAGTATTATAAGAACCTGATCAGGCAACATTATAATGACTGAGGCAACATTATAAACGCCTGATCAGGCAACCGGATAACAGCCTGATCAGGCAGCCAGATAAGGCCCATATGTGACAGAACGTTACACTTTTTATCAGGGCGCTATCGGGTTCCCATACAAGTGCCTGACCTGCCCTACCAGGGCAAGTCAGGCTACCTGAAAGCCTACCCAATCGGACCCTATTGAAATTTCTACGTGGGGAAGAGTAGGATATTTCAGAGAGTTTCAAAGCTCGTCGACATTACCGCCCTGGAGTAAATGTATATATATATATGACGTGTACTCGATACACGTTTCATACGTATATATATAGTCGGTCCACCCTTGTTGCCCCAAACGGTACATAAAGGTGAGTATATAGGTATCGGAACTAAAGCAACCTACGGAAGGCTTCAAATCGATCGTAAGTGCACTTACAAGATTGACGTATTCCTGTCCATACAGGGTGTACATCGTTATACACGAGCATACAGAGTCTATTGTGCTCTAAAATGGATAGTCTGGCCGGGAGGCCACTGGTATTTCTAAACTTGAGAGAATTTCGTTCGTCGTTCCCTAAATGACTTCGATTCTTGTTGTATCCAAAACTCTTGGTATATATTCGTTGCGTTCTAGACAAACTTCGATTCTCAACTGTTGCTTTGCAAAGCTGACTGATATATTGGACAAGCCGATACCGCGAGGTTCGTGTAAAAGGAACATAATAAGGATATAAAACGTATTTATGAGGTTTATTGAAGAAAATATTTTTTTAAATATTTGAACACTCCTGAGAGAAAATATTAGATGAAGTAAAAAGTTCTGAGCGTTTTTTCGCTTTATTTCGACGATGAAATTAACATAGGATTATCCGATTTATATCAAATATGCGCCGTTTTGTTCGATAACTTTTGTCCATTTTCAAGGCAATTTCATAAATCCGCGATTTGAAGAAGTTCTCGTCCCTATTGGTAAAAAAACTTGACCAGCTGATTTTCACAAGCCTCTCTTGAGGACAGTTTTCTACCGTCAAGGAAATTTTGCAAATGCTTGAAAAGGTGATAATCGCTTGGTGCCAGGTCTGGATTATACGGCAGGTGCGATAGAACCTCCCACATCCAAGCTCTCGGAGCTTCTGGCGCGTCGTTAAAGATGTGTGCAGCCTGGCGTTGTCTCGATGGAACACAAGACTCTTCCTATTGGCCAATTGTGGCCGCTTCTGGTCGATCGCCTGCTTCAATCTGGTCAGTTGTTGACAGTAGAGGTCCGAATTGAGTGTTTGGCCCGATGGGAGCAGCTCATAGTGGATGATTCCCTTCCAATCCCACCAACACACACAGCAAAACCTTCTTGGCCGTTAATCCGGGCTTGGCGATCGTTTGGGCCGGCTCACCGCGATTGGACCACGATCTTTTTCGGCTGTTGTTCTCGTGTGTGACCCATTTTTCATCGCCAGTCACCATTCGCTTAAAAAATGGCTCGATTTCGTGTGGCACCCGTACATCGAGCTTCTTCTTGAGACCAGCCTTATGCAAATGGTCCCAAATGGTTTTCTGGCTAATCTTCAGTTCCTGGGCAATGGAATAAGTGCTCACATGGCCGATCCGACTCGACGATTTCCATGATTTTATCGACATTTTCGACGATTGGCCTACCAGAGCGTGCCTCATCTTCGACGTCCATATTACCCAGAACGGAATCGTTGGAAGCACCGCTTTGCTGTTGCATTCGATACTGTATTGGCTCCATAAACAGCACAAATTTTTTTGGCCGCCTGCTCCGCCTTTTTACATTGGTCGTAGTGGTACTGAAGAACCCGAGCAGAAATCTAATCAGGCTGCCTGAGGATCCATCAGGGCCGGATCAGGGATCAATAAGGCGCCCTGATCAGATACGCCTGATTTGAGCCAGACAGGGGCCTGAGCAGGGATCAATAAGGCGCCCTGATCAGGCACGCCTGATTTGCGTCGGATAAAAGCCTTATCAGGTATCAATAAGGCGCCCTGATCAGGCAAGCCTGATTTGAGCCAGACAGGAGCCTGAGCAGGGATCAATAAGGCGCCCTGATCAGGCACGCCTGATTTGCGCCGGATAGAAGCCTTATCAGGTATCAATAAGGCGCCCTGATCAGGCACGCATGATTTGCGCCGGACAGATTGGGCCGGAAAGATTGGGACGGTCATCGCCAAAACCGGAACAAAAACTAAACGATCAAGTGAAGTAAAATAAAAACATAAACTTTAAAAAAATGTTTTCATATGTTTCACATTTTTAATAACGTTAGTAAACTTGATAACGTGTAACTGCGATAATAATTTAATAAATGTTGATCTATTTTTAAACAAAAAATTAATCAAATGATTGAGCCAGATGACACGCATGTCTCAGGCTGGATGAGGCACCTGATCCGGGCCAGATAAGTTGCTTGATCCAAGCCAGATATAGTGCCTAATCCGAGCCTGGTAAGGTGCCTGATCCGGGCCTGATAAAGCGCCTGATCAGAGCCTGATAAGGTGCCTGATCCGGACCTGAATTTGCAAAAGCGTTACATCCCTGATCAGGGTCGGACTAAATTTGCCTGATCCGGCCCGGATTTGCTAATGTGGCAGCCTGATCCGGTCCGGATTTCACCCTGAACAAATTTCTGCTCGGGAATCTATCGAATTTTCTCTTCTTTTACCTTCATTTTTGAACGCTGTAACACACAACTGGCTTCACCAAACACAAAACTGTCAAAGAACTTTTTTTTGAAGCGTAATGTCGAAGTTTATTCGAATATTTCGAAGTGTACGCGAAATGGTCCCAAAGGCAATCTCGTGAAACAATAAATCCTTCTACCGCAATATACTCCGATTTTTCTTTATTCTGTTACATGCTTCTGTAATAGTTCGAACCACGAGATATATACAACACACGATATTGAACGTTTGTCCACGGCAAGAGGGAAGAGGCAAATTTTTCTTTCATTTTCTTTCCTTCTGTTTCTAATGGGAGCACGAGCTGTAATAATTTATTTCCTCACGTACACACAAGAGAAATTCCTCCCGATAATTGAATTTACCCTACAAACGTATCCTGCATCGACAAATTTATCGTATGACTTTACCATACTACTGAAGGCACGTATACCACAATCCTGAAGCTTTCGAAAATGATTAAAAAAAAGAGGAAAAAAAATGAAATACGAAGAAAAAAAAAGAGCATTCCCACGATGCAAACTTCAACGTAATTTCTCTCATAACTCGAGGGATTGACGTATGTAAAAAAAATGACGTTGAAGTTTGCATCGTCGGAATGCAACGATCATATTCATTTATTTAGATTGTGCATTAATAATTTTAATAACTTACTAATATTTTATTAATTATTTACTATTTTATTTTATTATATTATTAATTACTTACTGTATAATATATTAATAAAATAAACTATCGAAATTCGCTTTCCGCTTTTCGGTAGTACACCCAATAAATGTCTGTCAATAAATTCTATATCGACTGCACAGATATTTATGGTTTTTTTTTCCTTATAAAAGTCGCCAATTCATCAAAGATTTGCGCTCACGAGGACTATATTTCTTTCCAACGCCTCGATAATAAATTGGCCAAACATCGCGGTATCTTCACATTTCCGGTGACGAAGCCTCATATTTTCCAACCCACTTTGCCCTCCTTCGTCGTAACACGCAGTCCCCGTAAACTTATGTTCGTGTACACAGATGCGCCTTAATGCTTTATTGGCAGACACTGCAAGTTACTGTTTCCCATCACGGGGGCCATGATACGTGCCATGTGTGACACACAGTAAATATATATGGTGTATCGTTCTTATATGATGTATTACATATCTTCTGCGTGGGTGGGTCTGACCATCCGAAGAAGTGAGAAACCTTGGACAAGCCGACACAACACTCATTCGACTTCATCGATTCCCGGAGGAATTAATAAAGCTGACAAAAACGTGTCTACGAAAGATTTCAGCGAGAAAGAAAGCTCTGATTGATCTGCTGTAGCACGATAATTGTTATTGTACGTGTCAACATTTAACTTTTTGTTTTTATTGGGCTTGAGAAATAAATCGAAGAATTTTGGGGAAGAATTGTTTTCGAGCCCATTAGGATTTTTAAACTTTTTTGCAAAAAAATAGCTTCGTCGTACGCCCAAAGGTCTATAAAATCAGTTATGACCTTTTTTTTTTTTTCTAATCAGACTACACTTTGGTAGGAGTAAAAATTCGATAGAAAAAAAAAACTGACACACTGTGCCCCACCGTCCCCTACATGGCCAATCTTGTACGCCCGTCGACATTTATCGAAATCAATCACAAGAAGATCAAGGCAGTGTCCGATTTTCCACATTTATATATATATCACGCTTCCAAGTTCCCAAGTTCCAGAAACTTATTCTCAGCTTATAACTTTCAACGTGGGAATTAGCTCAGCTGTTCACAAGATCTTTTCGATCCGGTGTACAGAACCCCTGGAGGATATGGGCAGGGAATTCTTTTCAAGCCTCCACTTTCCTCAACAGCAACGTGTACAAGATTCATCCGCACACAATTTTCCCCAAAGCAAGCACAAATTGTCCGATAACAGTGGAATAACGAAACAATCTTTCTGGCTTGGAATTTTAGGCCGGAAGTCGATCAGGACGTTGATTTTAGGGATTCCATCTATTTTTTTTTAAAGATGACGGTGCGTTTTTTTCACCCACATGCCTGGACTTTTATCAGTCGACGTTTGTTTGCATACGAGACGATAATGATTTGGCAGGGCCTCTGTGTACAGGAGATCTTATTAATCGCGTACAAGAGAGAGAGAGAGAGAGAGAGAGAGAGAGAGAGAGAGAGAGAGAGAGAACGTTCGTTTATTCCGTGCTCTGGGACGAAAGCCCCCTAAGAGCACCATGCAGAAATTTGTTACAATGCATGAAGTTGAAAATACATGGGTACGAAATTTAACAATAATAATACATATATCTTAAACCTATGAGTAGTTTTATCTTAACTATTAAACCTAACGAGAAATAATCCTAGTGCATATTAGTCGAGTGGCACTGCACCCGATTGCAGATACATATTTTGAGAAACCCGAGCAGAAATCTAATCAGGCTGCCTGAGGATCCATCAGGGCCGGATCAGGGATCAATAAGGCGCCCTGATCAGATACGCCTGATTTGAGCCAGACAGGGGCCTGAGCAGGGATCAATAAGGCGCCCTGATCAGGCACGCCTGATTTGCGCCAGACAGGGGCCTGAGCAGGTATCAATAAGGCGCCCTGATCAGGCACGCCTGATTTGCGCCGGATAGAAGCCTTATCAGGTATCAATAAGGCGCCCTGATCAGGCACGCCTGATTTGAGCCAGACAGGAGCCTGAGCAGGGATCAATAAGGCGCCCTGATCAGGCACGCCTGATTTGGGCCAGACAGGGGCCTGAGCAGGGATCAATAAGGCGCCCTGATCAGGCACGCCTGATTTGCGCCGGATAGAAGCCTTATCAGGTATCAATAAGGCGCCCTGATCAGGCACGCATGATTTGCGCCGGACAGATTGGGCCGGAAAGATTGGGACGGTCATCGCCAAAACCGGAACAAAAACTAAACGATCAAGTGAAGTAAAATAAAAACATAAACTTTAAAAAAATGTTTTCATATGTTTCATATTTTTAATAACGTTAGTAAACTTGATAACGTGTAACTGCGATAATAATTTAATATATGTTGATCTATTTTTAAACAAAAAATTATTCAAATGATTGAGCCAGATGACACGCATGTCTCAGGCCGGATGAGGCACCTGTTCCGGGCCAGATAAGTTGCTTGATCCACGCCAGATATAGTGCCTAATCCGAGCCTGGTAAGGTGCCTGATCCGGGCCTGATAAAGCGCCTGATCAGAGCCTGATAAGGTGCCTGATCCGGACCTGAATTTGCAAAAGCGTTACATCCCTGATCAGGGTCGGACTAAATTTGCCTGATCCAGCCCGGATTTGCTATTGTGGCAGCCTGATCCGGTCCGGATTTCACCCTGAACAAATTTCTGCTCGGGAAGGCATTCATACACACCACGCTTGAAAGTTACGAGTGATTTACTCGCTCGCACATTGTTTTCTATAGAGTTCCATAGATAGGAAGCTGTTACACAGAAGGACCTATGATAGTAATAGTAAAAAGTAAGAGAAAGAGAGAGAGAGAGAGAGAGAGAGAGAGAGAGAGAGAGAGAGAGAGAGAGAGAGAGAGAGAGAGAGAGAGAG
>CAWVQM010000126.1:0-14137 GCA_963932345.1 Ophion ventricosus | reverse complement strand
GTAAACTTTAAAAAAATTTTATGTTGAAAATTTCGCATTTTTTTATCATTGCCATTCGTACTTTGTAATTTTTTACTTGAAAAATCAAAACTAAAAATCAAAACAACAACTAATCATTAAGTAAAAACATTACAGTATCATATCGGCATAGCAGAACATACATTGTCTGCGGAAATATAAAAAAAGGCAATTTCTATTAAAAGTATCCAGAATTAATTCCACTAGTGTAAATAAAGAGGAAAATTGAATATATATATATATATATATATACAGGGTGTCCCAGGTCGGAACGTCATCCCTGAAATGGGGGCTTGGGGGTGAAATTCTGAGTCGATTGATATAAGCATGTATGGTTCCCAGATCTATCCCTGAATTATTATTAATTTTTAAAGACGGGCCAATCAGGCGCGCCCGATGAGCGCGCTTACGTCGGTGAGCGATACGCGCATGTAGTGGTGCCTGGCGAAGCGGTGCTCTACCGTGCTCTGCCAGGCACCACTACACGGGCGTATCGCTCACCGACGTAAGCCCGCTCATCGGGCGCACCTGATTGGACCGTCTTTAAAAATTAATAATAATTCAGGGGTTAATCTGGGAACCATACATGCTTATATCAATCGACTCAGAATTTCACCCCCAACCCCCCATTTCAGGGATGACATTTCGTCCTGGAACACCCTGTATATATATATATATGTATGTATGTGTATATAAATGGCAAAATAGATTCCAGAATTAAAAAATATTTATATTCCAAAAATATATTAAAGTAAAAAAAACACACCATATATGCGTTATATTATATTATATGTCTGTTATATATATTATATAATATTATACATAATATAATATGATAATATTATATAAAATTAATTATCAAAGAATATATTTTTTTTCTTGCACCACTTTAAAAATTCTTATGCAAGTGCAAATGCTACTGCGGCCTGCACCGAATGCCACATGCGTCATTATATAATATAATATAATATAATATAATATAATATAATATAATATAATATAATATAATATAATATAATATAATATAATATAATATAATATAATATAATATAATACAATACAATATAATATATAATAATATTAATTATAAAAAGTATAACTTTGTTTCTTGCACCACTTTAAAAATTCTTATGCAAGTGCAAATGCTACGATGGCATGCAGCGAATGCCACACGCGTCTTTTCATGCATTCATCTCTTCGAATTTCCGCGTGGAACGCTTCGCATTGTGAACGAAAAAAAAAAATGACTGGCCGATATAGCGGGATGCCAATGAATTATTTATTGAAAAAAATATAACATTAAGTTATTTTAAGAATTATTCATTCCATGGCAGTAACTGATACTCGGAATACTATGACTGTTATTTTTATTATTTGAGAATTAATTGAAATGTTTGATCTCAATATTTTGTTGGTCATCTGTGAATGAACAACTCCGTTGATCCAAGCACAAAGCTACGCCACTTCTTTCACACACCCTTGCGTGATTTTGTTAATGTTTTCGATTTCCACAAACTTCACACTCTTGCAATCTCGCGACAAGTGAACTTCGAAGAAATTTTGATCCAACTAACGCTATCTACGCTGCATGAATTGCAACAAAGACCTATAGAACGGTTTGTAGCTGTCGTGTGACATTGGTTCAAAAAAGGATTAAATGTCAATATATAGGAGTTTGTGAGGACTTGGATGGTTTGTTACAGTACTGTCAAACGGTGACATACAAGGTGTGTAAATTAAGTAACGAGACTGGCAACGTAGCGTTCGATCTGGCAACAATTGGGACACGGGACTTGGAGCAACGGCAGGTAAACTTTTGATGCGCCTTCAGTACGAGTTTAAACTCGCTAGAGTCATTTGGTTGTCCGTAGCGATTTTATTTTTCTTCGTGAAACAGTTTTTTCTAGTGCGTTCTAAAAATAAGTGACATCAATTTCGAGCAGCGGTGTGCTATCAGGTTTTGCTTCGGAATTGGGCAGAGTCCAACGGAAGCTTCTGCAAAACTTCAGCAGGCCTACGGAGACCGTGTTTCGTCAAGGGCCCAGGTGTTTTCGGTGGTTTAAGGCATTTTCAGAAGGAAGATAGTGGATTGAAGATGAACCACGCAGCGGAAGGCCTTTATCTTCAAGAACCGATGAAAATGTCAACAGAATCTGGGATCTTGTGCGTTCAGATCGTCGGTTGACAGTCAGAATGATCAGGGAAGAGTTGAAGTTGACTCACACCACCGTTCATCAGATTTTGACCAATGAATTAGGGATGAGTAAAATTGCCGTCACACAGCAATTTCAATAAACGACTTTTTGGCCAGTAAAAACATTTCTGTGGCTCCGTAGCTGCCTTATTCACTTGACTTAAGTGCTTGTGACTTTTTCCTTTTCCCGAGATTAAAAAATCACCTCAAGGCACGTCATTTTCGGACACGCGAAAACATTAAAACGGCTGTAACCGACAAGCTGACGGCTATTCTAGTATCCGAGTTCCAGCACTGCTATGAGGATTGGAAGAACCGGCTCCAGCGCTGTGTGTCGCCTCCCAAGAAAGTTATTTTAAGAGAGGACACCACTGTGACGGCTTCAGAAAATCAATGTTTTTTGTTGCATTTTCTTGTAGTGTATACTTTCAAAAATGTGTATACCAAAAATGATTTTATTATTTACAAAAATGACAGAGTTACAGTACTTTTAGTAGTAGGGCGTAGATCGGCAGCCCTTCCCGAGCAGAAATCTAATCTGGCTGCCTGAGGATCCATCAGGACCGGATTAGGGATCAATAAGGCGCCCTGATCAGGCACGCATGATTTGCGCCGGACAGGGGCCTGAGCAGGGATCAATAAGGCGCCCTGATCAGGCACGCCTGATTTGTGCCAGACAGGGGCCTGAGCAGGGATCAATAAGGCGCCCTGATCAGGCACGCCTGATTTGCGCCGCATAGAAGCCTTATCAGGTATCAATAAGGCGCCCTGATCAGGCACGCATGATTTAAGCCGGACAGGGGCCTGAGCAGGGATCAATAAGGCGCCCTGATCAGGCAGGCCTGATTTGAGCCGGACAGGGGCCTGAGCAGGGATCAATAAGGCGCCCTGATCAGGCAAAAATCGCGAAAATAGCCTTTTTTTCGTGGCTCCAAAGTGGACTGGCCCCTTAATCGACGGGTTGATAATACCCAGTTCGACCACGAAGGGTCAATGCACCACATTTTAATCTCTCGATGATATAAATTTCAATCGAAACGGAATATTTCAATTTAAGTTTCGAAACTTTTTAATCGATGTCGCGGAAGCCTCGCGGTGATTCCAGAGTAGCTCAGAGTATCCCCTCGATCCATGGGAACGTATCCGAGAACGACTAGATCATCACATCCCGATCCACAAGCCTCCGTATACACGATTTACCACGAATCGAATTAATTTTCTCATTCGCCTTCGGAGCTACAGGATTTTCATCTCGAAGTATCTTTTTCTTCTTCGCGAGATACAAATATCATCAATTGTTGAACGGGGAGGGGGGGGGGGGGGCTATTATTTCACTCTTTATAACAACAAAGCGAGTTCTCAAGATGCTCGATCTGTCTCGTTCTGCTACGTGCAGCAGAATGCCTTCGTAAAAAGTCATACGTACACGAGTGCATTGGCGATGCAACAGTTTTGCTGTTCTCTGTTTTTTTTTTCTTTTTCATCTATTAGTATACGTGTACGGTATATAACTGCTCCCATTTACCATTTACCATCTCTCTCTCTCTCTCTCTCTCTCTCTCTCTCTCTCTCTCTCACTCTTTCTTATTGCGCTGATCGTCGTCGTCATATATACGGGACGAGTCAACCTGAAACGAGACGGAATTCAACTAGACACTGCAAACGCATATAAGAAACGCAGAATGGCAGTCGCGTTGCACATTCGACATTGAATCCCGAACTCGCCACTGGCTACTCCACTCATCGACTTATACACAGCCGTGAGAAATACGAGAAATGATGCCCGGAGGAAATCACAGATCTCGGAACGCGCGGTACCATCTCACGCGCATAAATATATATATCCCGCGGATATTTATGTACATTTATATACAGGGTGTCACAAAAGTAACGGGACGGCTGAATATTTCCGCAGGTAAGACAATTTTCAATGGTGACCTTCATTTTGACCTTGGCGATGTTCTTCAAGGCTATTTCAAGGTCAACTTTTGTTTTTCAAATGGGAACCCCCTTTTTTGACATCGGCAATCGATAGAGCGGGAAATTTTACGTACAGATATGTATTTAAGTCACCGGTCCCCTTTGACCTTGAAGGTCACTGCAGGGTTAATTAAACTTAAACACAGTATGGATACCTCGGACAAGAATAGAAGCTTCTTAATTAACCCTACAGTGACCTTCAAGGTCAAATTCGATCGATGACTTGAGTACATATCTGTACGTCGAATTTCTCGTTCTATCGATTGCGGATGTCAAAAAGGGAGTTTTCATTTTTAAAAAAAAGTTGACCTTGAAATCACCTTGAAGGTCATGGTCAAGGTCACGATCGAGGTCACCACTAGATGCGCCTTGTTAAAATTGATAACTTTGGTCTTAACGATAGAATTTAAGAAGCTTCTATTCTTGTCCGACGTATCCATACTGTGTTTAAGTTTAATTAACCCTGCAGTGACCTTCAAGGTCAAAGGGGACCGGTGACTTAAGTACATATCTGTACGTAAAATTTCCCGCTCTATCGATTGCCGATGTCAAAAAAGGGGGTTCCCATTTGAAAAACAAAAGTTGACCTTGAAATAACCTTGAAGGACATCGCCAAGGTCAAAATGAAGGTCACCATTGAATTCCTTGGGAAAAGTTACTTCAAGAACGACCTTAACATTTTAGGAAATTTTCTTACCTGCGGAAATATTCAGCCGTCCCGTTACTTTTCGTAACGGACGGCTGACGGACGGGTCGTTGATTTTGGAGACGGGGCAGACCTTGAAATGGGCCTCAGGGTAGGGAGGTGCATATTGAGTAAGTTTGGAATTATCGCCCTGTAATTACTTAAGGGGGGAGATACCTTTACAAGGCTAAAAAATCGATGATTTTGTGGATTCTTTAATTAATTTTTTTGGAAGTGAAATAATTATTTCAGATTTTTTAAACTTTAGCATTTATTAGGGTGTACTTTGATCGATCAAAGCGTATTTTTTAAGTTACAAAAAAATAAAAAAATGGCTGAGCTACTCCGCTGGTTTTGGAGCAGGTCTCGACTCGGGACTTCGAAAATGGCATAGACTGTGGTCTTCGTTGTTTTTATCTGAAACCAATAGGGTTGAAGATTTTCATTGGAAACATTCATATTTCGTCTGTAGGCCTAAAAAACAAGTAAAACATAAAAAAAATGGAAGAATTATACCATTTTTAAATAGACATTGCAATTTTTTCATGAAATTGTTCTTCTATTTTGATATGGAAAAGTACTTTTCTTGGCCAATTTTTTAAAACATTTAGGCTTACAGACTAGGTAGTGATGTTGTTTAGTCATGTGCCAAATTTGGTTAAGATTGTTTCAATAGTTTTTACGTGAGGATGTATGCCAATTTGAAAAACGTAGTTTTGAGTAAAACGCGTTTAAAGTTTGGTCACAGAAAAAATCAAGTCAAAGCGATTCCAGGGCCATATACTAAGCCTTCAGCTTCATCGAAGAATTGATTATTCTTCAGTCATTTTGATTTTTCCGTGCTTTTCGAGCCTCTTTGGTCGATAAGGAGCTGCGCCGCTCCTGTCGATGCGCCCGTCTAGCGTCTGCGCTGTTTGCGTAATTTGCACTGATTGTGAGTTCCAATTATGATGTCCAATGCGAGCATGGTTTTGAAAATCGATGTATATCCTTCGTTGAATAGTTCAGCCGCAAGATAGGACGCAATTTCGACGATTCTCAGTCCAGAATTCAAGTGCCTCAAAGCCAAGATCCAGATTGTTGAGTTGAACTACTTTCATTGGTATTTTGAGTATATCGAGCATGCGTGAAAATAACTGTGGACGCATATGGAAACAGTAGAGTATGAAAGATAGGTAGCCCCGTCGATAACGCCCAGAGTTGTGAATAATGCATTATTTTGATAATGCATTACTGTATACATTACAAATTACAAAAGTAATATTTAATGGATATATGTTCCATTACAAATTACAAAAGTAATGTGTAATGGATGTACGTTCCATTACAAATTACAAAAGTAATGTGTAATGGACATATGTTCCATTACAAATGACAAAAGTAATGTGTAATGGATGTGTGTTCCATTACAAATAAGAAAAGTAATGTGCAATGAAAGCATGTTCCGTTACAAATTACAAAAAGTAATGTGCAATGGTTGCATGATCCATTACAAATTTCAAAAAGTAATGTGTAATGGACGCATGTTCCATTACAAATTGAAAAAGAAATGTATGATTAATGAGTGCTTCATTACAAAATACAATTACAATAAGGTAATTCGTAGTGGAGAATATTCCATCACAAATGGAGAATATTCCATCACAAGAAAAACGAATTTACTTAAAACAAATTTCAATGAGCGAAATAAAGTAATCAGATAGCAATGTGCAAATTTCTAATGTGAGCACGGCAATTTTTCTATTTGTAATGGAATATTCTCCACTACAAATTACTTTTTATCAATTGTAGTTTGTAATGGAACATGCATCCATTACAAATTACTTTTTGAAATTTGTAATGGAACGTGCATCCATAACTCATTACTTTTTGAAATTTGTAATGGATCATGCAACCATTACACATTACTTTTTGAAATTTGTAATGGATCATGCAACCATTACACACTACTTTTCTCATTTGTAATGGAATACACATACATTACACATTACTTTTGTAATTTGTAATGGAGAATTTATCCAATACACATTATTTAAAGTAATGAGTAATGCATTATTTTAAAATTACTATTTTCACAACTCTGATAACGCCCGACTACGCATGCAGTGCCCTCAAGCGTCCGGAAGTTGTGTCACGTTTGTGACTATAACTTCCGAACGGCTTCGAATTTTGGTTTAAACTTTTGGTATGATATTTTTTAGACATTGGACTAAAGTTTTATGGAAAAAAAGAATTAATTTTTTGGAAATTGTAAAGGTATCTCCTTAGCAGTCTGCCGTATAAAAATGAAACCTACTTTGGTCAATAGGAAATTTATCTGAAAAAAAATAAAAACGTCTGTAGACGAAATTCCTGTTATCCTTATTGTTTCACGGATAATCGCTCTCAAATGACTAAAGCCATATTTGCTCAACCTGCACCGATAGTGGGGTAAGTTGAGCATGAGTACGAGGTAAGTTGGGCAACGTAAGAATTGCATAAAAAACTCAGACGTATGTAACATGATTTGATACAATGCAGTAATAAACCAACAGTTGCTTGTTGATTAGTTAGGTTTTGAAACATTAACATTAATTGCAATGAACTTGGAAATATTTGTTCATATACAATGGTATAAGAAAATCTTTCGATCACTTTTTTTTTTTACTTTCGGGTGCAAAAATAATGAAACGTTCCGTGTTGCCGTGATGTGTTCCTCTCTCCCACACCTCTTTCTGCGCCATTTGATGCACCCGCGTGTGGTGGTTAGTTTTCCAGATATTTTGATTGCCCAACTTACCCGACTGCTCAACATGCCCCTCACCACCCTATATAAAAATGCTTAGGTGTGCCGAAAAGTGATTTTGGAGACTGGGATTTACACGATGTTGCGTGCGGAAAGAATTGGCTAATGGGAGAAACCTTTCTCATATTTGAACGTCCCCAAAGTCACCTCAGCACTTCTAAAGGGTGTCTCAAAATTACCTGACATTTTTATTTATTAATAAAACGTATTATTTATTTGAAGAGTACGAATATTATTCATCGGATATTGTGTGGAACACAATATCCGATTAATGGCCTCATCCTTGTTTGCAAACCTTCACTCTTTTGACGAAATTTTTAATAACATTTTGGCATAATTGCGTACTAATTTCACTAATGATGTGTCCAATTGCTTCCTCGAGCTCCGGAATGGTCTGTTGATCATTGGCATGCACTTTTCCTTTCAGAAAACCCCAAAGAACGAAGTCCAATGGCCTCAAATCGCACGATCTTGTTGTCCAATTTACATTGACGCGGCGCAAGATATCACGACCATGATACTTCGTCTGCAATAACTGCATTGTTTAACATTGCACTTTCACAATTTATATGCGTTGCTCGATCGTGTAATTCTCCATGACTAAACCTCAAGACTTTCTGATGCCAGTTGTCAATGATTAGTACTCTATGTTCGCTACAACAAAAAAAAACAATGGCGCTCAGATTAGCCAATCCTCTCTGTATAACACGTAACTCTCTGTATATATGAATATATATATGTATATGTGTGGATAAACGTGGCCTTCTTTCTCTCTCGCGTATGCTACGATCTCGGGCCTTACCCCCCCCCCCCCTCTCCGCCTGCTTCAGGGGCCCCTTTCTCTCTGAGCTTCCAGGAAAGCACCACTACTCGTTTTCATTTCTTCTTACACGATTAGCAAGCCGCAACCAACGGCTCAAGACGCTCTTGCAACGCGTCTCACCGTATTGCTCCCATAGAATTTTTGTTTTCTCCGTATAAGAGCGACCTCGCGATGTTATACGAGTAATAGGGAATGCTCATTGGAGCGTGTGTTGTAGAGGGCAGGTCGAGAGCCCGCGCGGAGCGCCTCTGGCGACGCGAAATAACACATGGGTCATTAAGTCCCGGGACTGACACACAGATGGCGCCGCCAATGCCATGCCGCTTTTGTTTTTCGGTAGTGCCAACCTTCAAAAGATACGTGCAAAAATTTCATGACATTCGGTTCAGTCGTTGTCGAGATATTGAAGGTTAAGTGACGCTACATTTGTTGTTGCTTAAACGATGGATAACAACGAGTTTCGTGTGTCAATCTAACACTGTATTTTAATGGGAAAAAATACCGTTCAAGCTCAGCAATGGCTTGAAAAGTGTTACCGCGGAAAAGTGCCCATCGAAAACAACCATTTGCCGATGGTATGCGGATTTTAAACGCGGTCGAACAACCACCGAAGACGCGAAGCGCTCAGGTCGTCCAATTGAGGTGGCTACGCTCGAAAACATCCAAAAAATTCTGAAAATTGTTATGTTCGATCGTAAAGTGAAGTTGCAAGAGATAGCTGACATCCTAAAGATATCAAAAGGCACCGTGTTCAAAATTGTGCGTGAAAATTTTGGTATGAAAAAACTTTTGTCCAAGTGGGTGCCGCGTTTGCTCACAGTGGAACAAAAACAACAACGAATTGATGATTCGGAGCGCTGTTTGAAGCTGTTTACGCATGATAAAAAGGATTTTTTGCGTCGGTACATAAGAATGGATGAAACATGGATTCATCACTATACGCCGGAGTCGAAAAGAGCGTCAGCCGAGTGGAGAGGAGAGGACGAAAGCCGGCTAAAGCGTCCGAAGACACAACAGTCAGCAGGCAAGGTCATGGCCTCTGTATTTTGGGACACGCAGGGAATTTTGCTCATCGACTTTCTTCCGAAGGGCCAGACGATCAACAGCGACTACTACATTGCATTATTGGATCGATTGGATGACGCGATCAAGCAGAAAAGGCCTCGCATGGCAAAGAAAAAACCGCTGTTTCACCAAGACAATGCACTGATTCACAAGTCGATGAAAATGATGGTGAAATTGAACGATTTACGAATCGAATTGCTTCCACACACTCCATATTCACCAGATCTGGCCCCATCTGACTTCTACCTGTTCGCAGATCTCAAAAAGATGCTCCAGGGAAAGAGATTTGGCTCCGATGATGAGGTTATAGCCGCAACTGAAGCCTATTTTGAGGCAAAAGACAAATCGTTCTATAAGAAATGCATCGAAAGTTTAGAAAAAACGTTGGAATGATTGTATCGCTATGGAAGGTGACTATGTTGATGAATAAAGTCGAATTTTGCAAAAAAAAAATGTGTTTTTACTGGTTAGTCCCGGGACTTAATGACCCATTTGTTACGAAGCTCTCGCACGGGTGCAAATTAGCGCCGCGCGAGCTGATGGCGCGCGAACTATGAAACTGTATTGGAGGTTAGAGTACCGGAGTCCAAATTCCGGGCCATGAAAACTAGTTACAGGATACGAAACACCAATGGGGAGACATAATGAATAAAGTGTATTCGAAAATGCGAATAAAATAAGGATGGCGGGTCGATCGCCATGAATATAGTAATCTATCGGTCGACGAGGTTAAATTTATTGGACGAGGTCTTAACCTCACAACGAATCGGGCGTGAGACTAGACATATGCAAATTATTATATAAAATAAGAGAGAAAATATTTTTTTTGCGTATATAGTTATTTGTGTAATTGACTTAGGAATTCAATCACATCTGCAGACTTAAGATTTGTAATATCGGGCCTATGCATAATTCCGTAACGAAAATCTAGTAAATTTCAAACGCAAAATATTTAGCAAAAAAAAGCGTCTTTATTCAACGAAATAAGTTCCATTCGGTTTAATGATTTTCTGCCATCTGTCCACGAGCTTCATTATCCCTCTTTCATCGGAGTCCTGCACTGGCAGAAAAATTCTTTTGATATTAACTAGATGCGTCTATTGGTTTTTTTTAAAAATTTTATTTAACTAGATTTTCCGTGGTATAAAATTTTTGCATTCCATTATTGAAATGATTTATTTTAAATATATTTATTTTTTCAAATAAAGATATATTTAATATCTTCTTATAACTGAATATTTTCTTTATTCCTAATAAGTCTGTGATTTGGTTTCATTTGGTAGATACATTTTTTTTCTTCAAATAACAGATTTGTTAATGAAAAAAAGGAAAATAATTTAGCTTTTTTTCAGCGCACTTTTATACCATGAACCTATATTCCTTTCTCGTATTCATGCGATATATTGTGGTTTATTTTTATTTATTTTATTTCAATCTTATCTTTATTCATTTAATTTAAATATATTTAATATTTAACGAAGAATAGCTTGAACAAATAAAAAAAAGTATCGGAAACAAATATGGTTGTAGTAGGCCTTAGGACAAAGAAAAAACCTATTTGATTTATTTAGATCCTATTCAACCCTTCGTGGTCACACATCCAAATTCAATCGCGGTGGTCACACTTGGGTCCATTCTACCCAGTCAGTTTTCAAAAAAGTATTGTGACCAAACTATCCGTCCGAAGTGGTTCAAAAAATTACGGAACATGCTTTGAACTTTCTAGACGATGTTCGAAAAATTTATTTATAAGAAATAAAATGGCGACATGTTAAAAAAAAAATCATAAAAAGGTGGAAAGGCAAAAAAGACACTTCGCTCAAAAAATCATAGTTTTATGAATTTTCAACATTTTTACCTAAAATTTGGACGTGATACTCCTTAGATGTGCTACTTTTGGAAACAAATAGTAGCATAGTGCGCGTTCCAAAGAAGGTATTTATTCCGACACGTGAAGAGGGTAAATTTTATGGTATGGGGATACTTCAAACTCCAGGTAAGATGGTGAATACAGTCCCATTCGAAGCCGAGAACTATTATATATTTAGGCCAAAAATTGATCGACGGTTAATTGATTCGGTTCATTAAAATGCTTTTCGCTCAGTTTGTATGGCACTCAAACATCAAGCTTCTTTACCATCACAAGCTTCCGCAAATGTCATCGAAACAGTTGATTGGTCAATGTTGAGGTTATGTCTGATCTCTGTAGTCGTCAAATGCAGGCCGGAGTCGATTGAAGCCTTGATTTCATCGACATCGATAGTGACTGGCCGATCTTGAAGATCAAAATCTTCGCAACGAAATTTTGCAAACCACTTCCGGTACACTCTTTTTAAATTAGGTCAATTTTGAATTTTAATTTTGGTGAATAAAAAACGCAAATGGTTGATAACATTAAAAGCGAGGAAAATCTACTATGGGTGCATAAAAAATATAAATATAAAAAAAAATACCTCTTTTTTGTCCTTGTTCATCGTCCACGTCTAAAAGGGGTGCATCGAATTGAATAGAATATTACTTTGTAAATTTTACTATTTAATAATTATTCCATTCCTTAATATTTTATTCTTTTTTTCTTATTTTTATTTCCTCAATAACAAACAAGGATCAAATGACTTATTATTCAATATTCTATATTATGGCAAATATAATGTTTACGATGCTATGTTTTCAAGATTGCAAACTTCAATTGATTCAAACAAATTTATAGACTCAAAATTGATTTTTACTCGTTTGTCTGAATTCAAGTAACGCGACAAAACGCCCTTGGATCAACACAAAGGGAGAGAGAGAGAGAGGGAGAGAGAGACAGAAATTGGCAGATCAATAGAATTCTCTGAATATAAATTTGGAAATCCCGGAAAATCCAATATGCGAATCCATCGCAGAGCACTCGAGATCCACTTCGAGCAACCCGCGCGAGATTTGAATATGTTTTTCCTGTATGCGAGAAAATTCATTGGACTGAGTAAAACGGTCGAGGAATGTGGCATATACGTTTAGTTTGATCGAGCGATCGCGTCCGCTCGGCTGGAAAGTCGAGGGCGTGAAAAGGAGGGTGACCGCGCCACTCGGTGTATTCACACCCCGTAGGAGATTTCGTCGAGTTCGGTCGTGGGGTCTTTCCGGATAGTCCATGAATTTGAATAACAAAGTCTTTTTCGTCCAAGCGAGTTTTTAGTGGCCGGCGTTTTCTCTGGCATTTCCAATCTCGAATTTGACTTTCGAGCTTTGAAATTTGCAATTTTCAAATGGAACGGAGACTTGGATGTTTTATTTTTAATTACCTCTTAATTCCTAGATCATTAGGTTTTAATTTTAATCTTTAGGTAATTATTTACATCAGTGTATTATAAAATTTTATTCGATTATTGAAAATATATATTTTTATGAGTTTATTATTGTAATGAGATTTTTTAAATTCACGATAGTTGGGGAAAACTTCATTTTTATAGGATAATTGTGGTTATCTTACGAAAACGAAATGCCTCACCAGTCCTTATGAATAAAAATAATTAGCTATCTTCAATTATAATTAAATTTACTAAATTACTTTCGTAAAAATAATTATTGTATTAATTCAATTATAATTAAAGATCCCGATATTTACACGGAGAGAATTAAAAAGTAATTTTTGTCGTGAATTTCACGGTAAATATTACCGTGATATATTTCAATGTGGTGACAAGTGAGAAAAGCATAATAATTCGTATGCGACAAGTTGTTTTTTAACTCACGTTACAGAAAATTTCAAATACGTAGCTAAAATTTTACTATAGAAGAAGGGTAGCGCGCACGATAATTTTTACCGAGAGCACAATACATTTTCCTATAACACTCATTAAATTTTATAATAAATCTTAAAATAACTGTTATAAAGACGATACTTTTTTATAGACATTTTTGAAAGGCATAAAATAATAAAATGCACAGTAAAATTTCGCTGATATTATATATTTTATAAATTTAAGTTTTGCGTATTTTGTTACACATGACAATTTATTAAAAAATCTGGCAAAATTTTCTATCTGAAGAAGAAATTTTATTTTATTTTCGTGAAAATCTGTGTTTTACTCAGTAATAATAAGCGAAGTTTCAGGGTTGTCATCTGGTTACCGTTATTGCACGGTAATTTTTAACATTTAATTGTCTCCGTGTATGTGATCAAAATACACTACCTCGCTCCTGCTTATTGGTTAAGATAATTGTGGCTCGATAGATATCTTGGTAAAATTATTATTATATTAATACAGTTATAAATAGAGATAAATATGTTGAGACAGTAAACTGCCTCATATTTTTCTCACCCATTAAAATTATTTTTAGCAAAAAAATAATTATATTTCTTCAATATATATAAAAAATGATTGTATGCTATAATTATATTAAAGAATATAATTATAACATACAGTAATTTTATCAATAATCCTTGTCGAACGAATTCTTCGAAACGTTAAAATAGTAAATGTCCGAAAATATTTACAGAACTCTGCAACTAATAAAAATGTATTAGCTGCATCTCATCGTTGAATTATACTTCATTATTTGCGCTCAAAAAACCTTACGTTCATTCAATTTTTTTTTTTT
>CAWVQM010000124.1:0-18419 GCA_963932345.1 Ophion ventricosus | reverse complement strand
TAATATAAATATATATATATATATATATATATATATATATATATATATATATATATATATATATATATATTGTTACGCAACATACATGTGTATCTGTATAATGATCGTGACTTCGTTCACCGCCGACGTGCAATAAATCGATAATGCACGTACCATTCGTTGGTACCACGTTTTCCATTACTTTTTCGAGCCATTCCACGTAGATATCTTTCCCTTAACGGTGAAACATGTCTTTAAATATACATACCATATATATATATATATATATATATATATATATATATATATATATATATATATATATATATATATATCGTCAAATATCAACGCACAACCGAGAATACGTGTGCGTTGAGCGAGAGCGGTGGCAATTGCAACCGAGAAAGTAGATCGATTCGCGTGAGAAGTCTTGACGAGGGTACCGTACAAATAAGCGTGTTGGTATCGAGCACACATGAATAAGTGGTGGGACAGCACCCGTTACCGTACTACCATATGAGCCACGCGTATGTAGATATCCACACGGATATATATATATATATATATATATATATATATATATATATATATATATATATATATATATATATATATATATTGATTCTTTTCCTAGCCTACTGGCCCACAGTATACTCGAATAAACTACAAACGCCATCGTGGCACTCCTTTTTCCACCGTACAATTCTTCAGAATGATTATTATTATTATTATTTATTATTGTTATAAAGGGTTTCCTCCTTCTTCTACGAGATAGTTTGGGTTTGTATGGATTGTTGTCTCTTCTTGCTTCTCTTCTCACCGATAAGAAGACAAATTCACTCAAGCGGATCCCGTTTTCTTGATGTTTGCATCGTTGGAATGCAACGAAAGTTAATTTTTTCTTTCATTGCTCGCGTTTTCCCGCCGATTTACGGTACGAAAATCACTCAAACGGGTTTTTTTTTTTTTTCTTCACTCATACTCACGAGAGATCCATGATCTTGATCTGCACAAAAATGATACAATAGATGGTAATGAAAATGAAGAAAATTTAAAAAAAATTAAATACACCTTTCGTTTCGTTGAATGCAAAATTCAACGCCGTAGTGGATCGAATTTTGTTTCCCAAAGCGGGGTGAGGAACATCGACAGAAAATGACGTTGAAGTCTGCATCGTTGGAATGCAAGGAAAAATCTTTTTCATTTTTTTTAAATTATAAGCTATGCTCTTTTTTGGATCAAGTTCGCGGATTTTTAATATTGATGAGAAAAACCTCCGCGAGTGATTTTCGTACCTAAAATCAGCGAAAAAAAAAAAAAACAAAAATGTGAGCAATAGAAGAAAAATGCAACTTTCGTTGCACACGAACGATGCAAACTTCAATATCGTGATGGAAAAAACGTGAACGCGCGACATGTAGGCGCCGTTGCACATATGCGAGTATCCGGAATTAGATCTTGATATATTTTGTGGATTTGTACGAGACGTGCGTGCGTTTCCGGTACGAGAGGGAAGGGAGAGGGGCGGGAGAGAGAGAGAGAGAGAGAGAGAGAGAGAGAGAGAGAGAGAGAGAGAGAGAGAGAGAGAGAGAGAGAGGGAGGGAGGGAGGGAGGGGGGGGGGGGCGAACTCGTCATAGACGGGAACAGGAGACCGTATACTTTTACTTTTTCTTCTCGCTTAATAAAAGCCCCTCTCCCCCTGCCCCTCTTATATCCCGCCACCTTCCTATTTCTTCCTTTCTCTCTTCCGTCCTGAGGCTATGCGTCATCCGGTAATTCAACGGATCTGACGACGCGGAACAGAGCGTAGAATTTGAGTAACAATACTCGTCATTCCGGCTTAACTGGCAAAAAAAAAAACTAATTTAGGATCTATTTAAATGAAATAGGTTTTTTTCCCTTGTCCTAATGAAAACAAAGCCATGAAATTTTTGAGAGAATCGTGTGACATTTTTTCTTCTCTCTTTTGTCCGATACTACTTGGATGAAACCAAATCATAGATTTATTGGAAACAAAACATTTAGCTGTTAGAGAATATCAAATGGATCTTTATTTGAATAAATGTATGCAAAATAAATCATTTTAATCATGAAATGCAATAGGAAAAATTCGTTTTTACGGAAAATCGAGTTAAATGAAATTAACAAAAAAAAAAAAAACATCAAATAGACGCATCTAGTTAATATCAAAAGAATTATTAATTCCTTTGATATTAACATAATAAACATAAGCGATTGAGGGACGACTCGAATGTCGCGCGCGCGTGGCCACATCGGGTTTACGTCGGATCGGATTGCTTTGAGGCAATCAAGGGTGAAATTTCCCCAATCCTCTAAATCCACGCTAAAAAAAGGTTTAAAACCCATTTAATTCGGAACCTAATGATTTTATCGTAAAATATGTCAAACAAAAGTTGTTCGGAACATAAAAATACGTAAAAAAAAAAGTATCGAACGTACATCTTCGTATCTTCAAAAATAAGGGAGAAAAAAACGAAAAACCATTTAATTTGGAGGCGAAAACCTCGAAGTTTCAAAAAATAAAAATAAATATCAAATTCGTATATATCTCGGGTTTTTTTTGTTTTGTTACATATTGCTTTAGTAAGAGTTAATCTAACTTTCTAGAGATTTTTTTATATTTTTATTTATTGCATAAGTATTGAAAAATGACGACTGAACATTGACGAATTACTGGTTGAGGATCACCGTCAGAAAGAGACGCAGTATACGGCTATGCCTTTGGCACTCATAGGCGAGGTTCTTTCTGTCGTTCCCGTGCATGCGTCGTAAGACATATCTTGACGTCCCTTATATTCCCCCAGTAGGTGCTGCGACTGCAAAGCCGATTTTGATCTTGCAAATGAATTTTCATTTGTCTTTTTCTCCCTTATTTTTCAAGATACGAACATGAACGTTTAATACTTTTTTACGTACTTTTATGTCCCGAACAACTTTTGTTTGACATGTTTTTACGCTAAAATTCTTAGGTTCCGAATTAAATGGGTTTTAAACATTTTTTTTAACGTTTTTAAACAATTTCTCGGGGGTTGATTGCAAAATTATTGTCGCCATTTGATACAGCGTCATCCAATTACCCTTGTATCAATTTTGCGTATTTGCACCTAAAAAGTTTTTATTTTCGAAATTTTTCCTGGCCTAAGGGTGTATTGCACGAGGACGTGTAGAGAGCCGAGTGTGTGGATTGCATCGAGCCAGCCAATGTCCAATGAATCAGCCATGGGCTGATGGGAGTCCATTTGCCTTCATGGAGTGAGAGAGAGAGAGAGAGAGAGAGAGAGAGAGAGAGAGAGAGAGAGAGAGGGAGAGAGAGAGAGAGAGAGACTCTCTCTCTCTCTCTCTCTCTCTCTCTCTTCGCCAACTTGGTAATTACAGCGTCGCCCTTTGCGGACTTATTTTCTTAGAGGGCACTGGCCCCTGAATCAGCTTGAAGCTGCGTCACGTTCTTTTGCGTGCACACTTTCCCTCGAAATAGTCGCGAAAAATGACGAAGGCGCCCCATTCGTTGTACGATGACGCGAGTGGAGAAAAAAAAAACCACTCTACGTGTACAAAACGTACAGTGACAGAAGAATCCTTTCGATATTAACTAGATGCGTCTATCTGATTTTTTTTTTTTTGAATTAAAATAGATTTTTCGTGAAATCAGAATTCTTCCTATTGCATTCCATTATTAAAATGATTTATTTTTTATATGAATTTATTCAAATGAAGATTTTTTTTTTAAATATCCTCGGATATTAAATAAATACTTTTATCACCGAATAAAAGTGAACTTTATTTCACCGCACTTTTGTGTCATGAAGCAGTGTTGGGCAACATTTAATTTCTAGGGTAACTAAAGATTAACAATGAATTAAGGCAGTAGTCTGCTTTAGGAGCCGAAAAAAAAGCGTTTTTTCGACAATTTTTTTGAAAGGGAAGGAAATGATTGCGGTAAACGAAATTTTGAGACGATAGTATATTATATTCAAGCTTTAAAAAACAATTTTTATTATTACAAATTATTGAAATTTGCCAAAGTTGTAACGATTTTTCTGGGGCGCCTAGAGTGTGCACTCGTAAATCGGTGCCGGTGATGGAGGTCGTGCGATGCATCTGAAACAGTGGAACCAATTTTTTTTTTAGTTTTTATAAGTTCCTTTTCTATATGAACTAAAAAAATACCGAAGAAATGACGAAATTCCAAATTTTTTCGAAGTTTGAAAAAAAAATTCACTTTTTTGAAAAAAAAAATTCACTTTAAGTTGCAAAACAAGTAATTTAAATAGTACTTTTGTCCAACTTTTTTAGTTCAAATAGAAGATAATTCAATACTGAAGCTAGATCACTTTGGTTTTTTTCGATCGGACATATATTGTTTTTACTATCGCCGGCACCGTTTTCCAAAACTTGTGAAAATGAAAACTCGAGAAAACGGGCTGTAAAGTTCTGCCCGAGCATTCGCACCTGCTCGACGCTCGGCCACTAAAACTGATCTAGCTTCGAAAATATGTCGAATTGGCCTCTAAAATTTTGAACACATATTCTTGGATAGTTTTGGAATAGATTTAAGACAAAAACGAAAAATCGATTTTTTGAAGCCTGTAAAGCAGACTACTGCCTTAATTGTTAATCACGACTATAACAATTTACAATGAATTAATTGTTATTGTGAGAACTCACGATTAACAATTAATGAATTGTTAATTGCCGTAGTCGCAATTAACAATTAATCAATTGTTAATCGTGACTTTCCACAATTAGAAACTAATCAATTTTCAATCTTTTCGGTGTATTTGATTAAAAACGAATAATTAAAACTAATTATTGTATAGGGCGCTGCGTAAGTCTACAAAACCCAAACAAACACGTCTTATCTAATATCTGTAATGTTAAATAGGTTAATTGTTAGTTTTAATTATCTCTTAGAACAATAAAAAAAAAGTTTATTGCAATTGTTTTAATTACGCGTTGTAATTAACATCGATTAATCCAAATAAATTAATTGCAACATAGAATTAATGTTAATTGCAACGTGCAATTAATGTTAATTGCAACATAGAATTAATGTTAATTGCAACACGCAATTAATGATAATTGCAACATAGAATTAATGTTAATTGCAATTAAATTAATAATCACTGTTGAAACGCTGAGACTTGCGTCTCTCGTCCTTTTCTCTCATTGGCAAGAGCAATTCGTCGTATAATTGTTATTCGTCAAAGACAATTCTTGGAGTGCAACTTGTATCTGATTTTTAATCGCGCAAATTCTTTTGTCTGTTACAGGTGAGTGTTGCCGGAATTCCGAACCGTAAATTCTACATCGCCGGAACCCTCGTTCGTTTATATATCTTTCTGTGTACATGACCGCAAGTAATTTTTTTATTTTATTTTTTATTACGTTTCTTGCTAATCGCCGATTTCTCGATCGCATACACGTTAAACAGTGAAACTCCCGTCACTCATAACTCCGTGCAATTTCGCCGTCTTCCTCGAATTTTCCTCTTTTGCAATAATACTTTTGTTTACTCGTAAATTTTTCCTGTTCACGTTTAAACAATTTATCACTCCTATCTGCGGAGTAAAAGTCAACGGGCTTATACTTTACGCTTACGTACTTTGACAGGAGATTTGAAACCCTATAGTTCGTCGATGACACCTTTTTTTTTTTTTCTTCTAAAACACGTCCTTTTTAGCTAAAAATGCAATACTAGGGCGAAAAAAATCGTACGAGACTTTCTAAAAAAATAAGAATGTCGGTTTTGATATTCTTTTTGAGTTTCCCATGGAAAAAACCGAGGAAAAAATTTTCCACAAACTTTGCAGTTAAATTTCGACGGTCAAAAAATAGCCGAAAAATAGCCACATTGAAAAGTGCGCACCGGGGTGAAAAAAAAATCGTAGAGAATTTTCTAAAAGAAGGGAAAATGAAGGTATACTCGTCCTCTTCAAAACGCCACTTGGGACATTCAATTACCTTTATTTTTGAGTCCGCTGTGTAAATTTTAGTGCGGTAAGAAATTTCGACTAGTGCGTACTTTTTTTTGTTCAGTACTATATATATATATATATATACAGGGTGGACCACGCAACGTGTGCACCTCTTTTACGACTAAAATATGCGTTGCAAAAAAAAATGTTTTATACAAAAGTTACATGGTTTATAAGGCTACACTACGTGGTGCATTTATTTTTTTTATAGGTGGAGGCGCTTCGAAGATTTGAAGGTAAACTTTATTTTTTCAAATGGAATGCTATATTTTTTATAGCGTAATATGATAGAGTATCGAAGTCTGAGTAAAAAAGTATAGACCTTCATTAGCCCTAGAGTTAATAGCTAACGAGTAATTTCACTTTATTACTTAAAAATTTTCTTCACGTAATATCAAGTTGGAGATTCATTCATTCATTTTCACTTTTATCTTTCTGATAATAATCACGCACAATCACCGAAGGATACTTTAATACTGGATTACAATCATTGAGAAGATTGTGAATCATGATAAGTGTGTGTGATGTGCCCGAGCAGAAATTTGTTCAGGGTGAAATCCGGACCGGATCAGGCTGCCACAATAGCAAATCCGGGCCGGATCAGGCAAATTTAGTCCGGCCCTGATCAGGGATGTAACGCTTTTGCAAATTCAGGTCCGGATCAGGCACCTTATCAGGCCCTGATCAGGCGCTTTATCAGGCCCGGATCAGGCACCTTACCAGGCTCGGATTAGGCACTATATCTGGCTCGGATCAAGCAACTTATCTGGCCCGGATCAGGTGCCTCATCCTGCCTGAGACATGCGTGTCATCTGGCTCAATCATTTGATTTATTTTGTTGTTTAAAAATAGATCAACATTTATTAAATTATTATCGCAGTTACACGTTATCAAGTTTACTAACGTTATTAAAAATATGAAACATGTGAAAACATTTTTTTTAAAGTTTAAGTTTTTATTTTACTTGACTTGATCGTTTAGTTTTTGTTCCGGTTTTGGCGATGACCGTCCCAATCTTTCCGGCCCAATCTGTCCGGCGCAAATCATGCGTGCCTGATCAGGGCGCCTTATTGATACCTGATAAGGCTTCTATCCGGCGCAAATCAGGCGTGCCTGATCAGGGCGCCTTATTGATCCCTGCTCAGGGCCCTGTCTAGCGCAAATCAGGCGTGCCTGATCAGGGCGCCTTATTGATCCCTGCTCAGGCCCCTGTCCGGCGCAAATCATGCGTGCCTGATCAGGGCGCCTTATTGATCCCTGATCCGGCCCTGATGGATCCTCAGGCAGCCTGATTAGATTTCTGCTCGGGTGGTAAGTGTGTTCATATTGATAAACACTGTGATGTAAACACTGCCATTCAGAAATTTGTAGTAGATTTGAATCTCCAACTTGATATTACGTGAAGAAATTTTTTTAAGTAATAAAGTGAAATTACTCGTTAGCTATTAACTCTAGGGCTAATAAAGGTCTATACTTTTTTACTCAGAATTCGATACTCTATCATGTTACGCTATAAAAAATATAGCATTCCATTTGAAAAAATTAAGTTGACCTTCAAATCTTCGAAGCGCCTCCACCTATAAAAAAAATAAATGCACCACATAGTGTAGCCTTGTAAACCATGTAACTTTTGTATAAAACATTTTTTTGTGCAACGCATATTTTGGTCGTAAAAGAGGTGCACACGTTGCGTGGTCCACCCTGTATATATATATATATATATATATATATATATATATATATACAGCGTCGAGACGTCGGTGCCTGTTGTAATTAGACATTAATTTATTATACGTATATAAAGGAGAATTTATATGAAGACAGATGCGTTATAAATGGGGGTGAACGCTGAGATAAATAGGATTATGTCGTACGTATATATGTGTGTATAAATATAGTTCATCGACCGTCCACGTCCTCATCTCTTGGTTCATTCATTTTCTTTTTTTTTTTTTCATCACTACCAAGCAGCGATCACGAGAGAGGTCAATCTTTATCCCTCCCTCTCCCTCTCTCTTATATATATATATATATATATATATATATATATATATATATATATATATATATATATATATATATATATATATATAAATTCGAGACAACTACACACGCAAAACAGAAAAGTAAAAAAAAAGCTTTCCAAGCTAACCCAAACAGCTAACTAGAGTTAGTATGGCGGAAAAAGTCGAGCGTTCGTAAATTACCCGGCCGTTCAACGAGAAACGAGACGCACCTTGCGACGCGAAACGTTTATTTTCCAAAAGTGCACTCCGTCGCAATTTCATTGCGACGACACCTCGAGGGAAAACGCGCGCAATTACGCCCAATCAATAAGGGGGAAAAAAAAAACTTGAGGGTGAAGTGAGCGAAAGAATACGAAAAAGAAAAATAAAAAATGCAATGAGGTGAGGAAAAAAAAAATTATGCGTGGAGGGGGCGCGCGCGCGCCGCCACCCGTTGCTGCTGCACTTGGCAGGCGCGCGAGCGCACGTGACTGCACTTTGCAGCTGCTTTTGGTCTCTCCTACGTGCGGCAGTGTCGTCCACCTGCGTGCGCAAATTTCCAATGCGCACGCGGGACAATAAATATGGCTTTTTGCCTTTTCTCTCGTACCTAGGGAAATTCATTCGCGACGACGTTGTTACTCGCGCGCGTTTTTTTTTTTTTTTTTTTTTCCACGCTCGTTTCCCACGTACAGGGTGTCGCCGTTCAATTTGCCACGACGACAAATATCTCGAGAGGCACGTGTTTTAGGGAAAAAAAAATGTCTCGAACAAAAGCCCGAGTAGAAATATTGTCAGGCTGGCTTGATATTTGATCCGGGCCTGATCACGTTGTAGTACGGAGGCCTTACTTAAGGTATGCCTCAATTTGCCTGATCCGGTCGGTGTCAGGTGATAGTCAGGCAACTGGATGTAGTGTTTCCTCCAGTTGCCTGATCCAGCTAGCTTCAGGCTATGGTCAATCAAGTGGACTTACGGCTTGCCTCAATTCGCCTGATCCAGCTAGCTTCAGGCGATGGTCAAGCAACTGGACTTACGGCTCACAAAACATGTGATAAAGTAGAGTAATAAGAAAAATATAAGTGTGATAAAGTAGAGTAATAAGAAAAATTTGTGATAAACAAGTTTCCTATTAAGTTTATAAAATAAAGTATCAACGTTATTTGTAATTTGTGTCTTTTTCTATTTTGCGTTTGCGTGGTATTTTTTATTTCAGGAATAAATAGGACATCAACAGCAGAGGTTCATTCCATCATCCTGACTAGGCGATGATGTTTCAATTCAATTAATCCTTGAAAAATAAAGCCCTTATCAGGCTTAGATTTTTTGCACTGATCAGGCCTTTATTTTATACGCTGATCAGGCTTTGATTTTCTATCCTGATCAGGCCTTTATTTTGCACTGTAATCAAGCCTTGATGTTCTATCCTGGTCAGGCCTTGATTTTTTCACTGATCAAGTCTTGACGTTCTATCCTAGTCATGCCTTGATTTTTTTCCACTGATCAAGCCTTGATGTTCTATCCTGATCAGGCCTTGATCTTTTTCATTGATCAAGCCTTGATTTTTTACCCTGATCAGACCGAAGTCAGGCAAAGTGTCACAAAAATGATCAGGGCTTGATCAAAAATCCTGATCAAGGCATGAAAAAGAAATCAGGATGCCTGATCAGGCCTTTCTTGTAGCCGGAGCAGGATTTCTACTCGGGAGTTTCATGGTTTTGGGGAATAAAAATCTTGGCGTTGGTGAATTTTCTCGTTTGGTGACCATTTTTTCAAGGTTATTTCAAGGTCAACTTTGGTTTTTCAAAAGGGAAGGAATATTTTTTTACTTCGGAATCATTTTTCACGTAACGAAATAGGTTAGTTTTGTCGGAAAGTTTTTTTCGTTTCACCTCAATTTTGCAAGATATTTTTTATATTTAATTCGATAAACGATCGATTGATTGTTACATAATATTAATAAAATAATAATAATTGTAACGATGATATAATGATAATAAAAGCAATAGTCAACGACAATAATGATGTAATTGAAAATTTTTGGTGCTTTTATTTTTGAAAATAAAAATAAAAAAATGAAAATGAAAAAAATTGTAAAAAAAATTCTAAAAAAATTGTTGTTAATTAAAAATAAAGATGTAAACAATTTTTCTTTCTCAATGTATTGTCCTAAAAGCCATAATTCCCAAGTGGAGCCTCTCCACTCATCAAAGTTCCAACGAAAAATGGTAAAAATAAATGTAAAAAAAAAAAAAAAAAATTCTGAAAAAATTCTAGCCACTCCACTGCGAACCCGTGCAACTTTTTACCCTCTTGACATTTCCTCTGAAACCCCATAGTTCTTTGATGACGCCGTTTTTTTCTGAAACACGTCTTTTTTTTCAGCTAAAAATGCAATATTGGGGCGAAAAAAAATTGCACGAGACTTTCTAAAAAAACAAAAATGTAGATTTTGATATCCTTTTTAAGTTTACCATGGAAAAAACCGAGGAAAAATTTTTTTTACAAGCTTTGCAGTTAATTTTCGACGTCGAAAAAATAGCCGAAAAATGGCCACGTTCAAAAGTGCGGCACCGGGGCGAAAAAAAATGGTTGAAAATTTTCGAAAAAAAAGCAAAATAAAGGTAAACTCGTCCTCGTTGAAATGCCACTTGGAAAATTCGATTACCTTGATTTTTCAGTGCGCTATGGGAATTTTAGTGCGGTAAGAAATTTCGACTAGCGCGTAAGTTTTTTTTTTTTTTTTCGTCCAGTACTGTATAGCGAGGAAATATTTTTGCCGAGAAGCGCCTACGGTACTCTCATCGCGTGCTGCGCGTCTCATTGCGTCGCGCTCCAGTTATTCGTAAACGCACTTATCGCGATAATTGCGCGATCTTACACCGTAGAGCACGCAATAATCGTGTCTCTTGATCTCGGTCGATCTCGCGCGCGCGCGCGAATAAATTGGGTGCACCGTGAAAAGTGTGCACCCTGCGCGCGCTTCTGCTCCGAGGGAAAAGCTGGGGTCTTCAATGTAACACAATTAAAAAGAAAAGTAATCGGCGCGACCGTCGTCGCGCCTCTCGTACGTCGAGAGAAAAAGTTGATGCAAACTTTATAGTCGACGATGAGTCTGAACGTATTAACTTTTTAATTGCTTTTTTTTTTTTTTTTTTTTTCGATGAAATAGGACGTTTGGTCGTACCGAACCAATCACAACCACCCGAGCAGAAATTTATTCAGGGTGAAATTCGGACCGGATCAGGCTGCCACAATAGGAAATCCGGGCCGGATCAGGCAAATTCTAGTCCGGCCCTGATCAGGGATGTAACGCTTTTGCAAATTCAGGTCCGGATCAGGCACCTTATCAGGCTCTGATCAGGCGCTTTATCAGGCCCGGATCAGGCACCTTACCAGGCTCGGATTAGGCACTATATCTGGCTCGGATCAAGCAACTTATCTGGCCCGGATCAGGTGCCTCATCCAGCCTGAGACATGCGTGTCATCTGGCTCAATCATTTGATTAATTTTTTGTTCAAAAATAGATCAACATTTATTAAATTATTATCGCAGTTACACGTTATCAAGTTCACTAACGTTATTAAAAATATGAAACATATGAAAACATTTTTTTAAAGTTTAAGTTTTTATTTTACTTGACTTGATCGTTTAGTTTTTGTTCCGGTTTTGGCGATGACGGTCCCCAATCTTTCCCGCCCAATCGGTCCGGCGCAAATCATGCGTGCCTGATCAGGGCGCCTTATTGATATCTGATAAGGCTTCTATCCGGCGCAAATCAGGCGTGCCTGATCAGGGCGCCTTATTGATCCCTGCTCAGGCCCCTGTCTGGCGCAAATCAGGCGTGCCTGATCAGGGCGCCTTATTGATCCCTGCTCAGGCCCCTGTCCGGCGCAAATCATGCGTGCTTGATCAGGGCGCCTTATTGATACCTGATAAGGCTTCTATCCGGCGCAAATCAGGCGTGCCTGATCAGGGCGCCTTATTGATCCCTGCTCAGGCTCCTGTCTGGCTCAAATCAAGCGTACCTGATCAGGGCGCCTTATTGATCCCTGATCCGTCCCTGATGGATCCTCAGGCAGCCTGATTAGATTTCTGCTCGGGCAATTTTCGGCTGGTCGTAATTGAGTCTGGGTAAATTGGCGTATCTTGGAGGCTAATTAAATTTTAATCGACTCGAATAAAGTTTTGTTTATTCGCTTGAACGAAATGTGCAAGAAAAGTTGCCCAACGCTCGACGTGAATCCGAGATACGCGAAATTTCATTGGTGAATCTTCGTTGAGGGGGGAAAATACGTGTGAATGATGGAAAAGTGGCAAATTTTGATTTTTTTTCTTTCGGAAATTCGGAAAAAACTAACATTTATGAAATTTTAGGGACAATTGATTGCATAATTGAATTATTTGAATAACCCGAGTCGAAATATTGTCAGGCTGGCTTGATATTTGATCCGGGCCTGATCACGTTGTAGTACGGAGGCCTTACTTAAGGTATGCCTCAATTTGCCTGATCCGGTCGGTGTCAGGTGATAGTCAGGCAACTGGATGTAGTGTTTCCTCCAGTTGCCTGATCCAGCTAGCTTCAGGCGATGGTCAAGCAACTGGACTTACGGCTCACAAAACATGTGATAAAGTAGAGTAATAAGAAAAATATAAGTGTGATAAAGTAGAGTAATAAGAAAAATGTGTGATAAACAAGATTCCAATTTAGTTTATAAAATAAAGTATCAACGTTATTTGTAATTTGTGTCTTTTTCTATTTTGCGTTTGCGTGGTATTTTTTATTTCAGGAATAAATAGGACATCCACAGCAGAGGTTCATTCCATCATCCTGACTAGGCGATGATGTTTCAATCCAATTAATCCTTGAAAAATAAAGCCCTGATCAGGCTTAGATTTTTTGCACTGATCAGGCCTTTATTTTATACGCTGATCAGGCTTTGATTTTCTATCCTGATCAGGCCTTTATTTTGCACTGTAATCAAGCCTTGATGTTCTATCCTGGTCAGGCCTTGATTTTTTCACTGATCAAGTCTTGACGTTCTATCCTAGTCATGCCTTGATTTTTTTCACTGATCAAGCCTTGATGTTCTATCCTGATCAGGCCTTGATCTTTTTCATTGATCAAGCCTTGATTTTTTACCCTGATCAGACCGAAGTCAGGCAAAGTGTCACAAAAATGATCAGGGCTTGATCAAAAATCCTGATCAAGGCATGAAAAAGAAATCAGGATGCCTGATCAGGCCTTTCTTGTAGCCGGAGCAGGATTTCTACTCGGGGAATTGTATTGATCAAAAAATATTGGAAAACTGCGTAATCTAGCAGGAAGGAATTTTATTGGCTTTTATTAAAGAATAAGATTTATTCCTTATTTGTATTTATTAATGACGTTGAAGTTTGTATCGTTGGAGTGCAACGATTTTTTTGTTCATTTTTCATTTCTTTATTTTTATGCTTGTCCAAAGCCTTCTTTTTTTTTTTTTTTTGCAAATTGAAATAGTTCATCTTCAATAAGAATGTGTAAAAACGTTTGAGTAATTTCGACAGACCAAAAAAATTCGAATGATCGAAAATAATTGATTTCCGTTGCGTTCCAATGACGCAAACTTTCGTCCTTTACTGAAGTCCGTTTTTTTTTTACTCCTTCCAGTATTCGCAGGTCCCTTCCGGAATTGAAAGCTTTACGACTTCGCGTATATACAGTTGATCTTCGCCGCTCATATATACATCCGTGTTCTCTTGGGCACGAACTGCGCGCGTTATAATTTCTTGAATCGTTTCGAAGAAACTGCCGCGTACAGATGGTAACTGTCGGCATGCAGTTCCGTAAAGGAATACCAATGAATAAATAATAAATTATAAAAAAAAATTGATATGGAGAACGAGAGAAAAGTACAAAAAAAAAGGCAAAGACACGGAGAGAAAGCTTGGAAGGATGTACATTTAGAAATTGAGCGCGCATATAAGAGAGCAAAGCTGCGTTTATTATGTGTTTATATATGGCGTGTTAGAATCGTCGTGCTGAACGAGTTATGGCTTCACAATCGCCCGAATGTCCTACTTTTACCATCGCATTTTGCTAATATATATCGACGAGGTGTTTTCACGTAGTGCCGCGCGCAACGCGAATAGAAATAACAGATATTAATGTACAGGATGTTCGAGAAGTGATGGTCAATAATTTACATGTACATTAGGAACGAAATTCTCAGTCGAAAAGTCCTCAGAAGTTTTTGGATCAAACGAAGCACTGCCGAGTTATAAATTATTGAAGTTCGACCAATCAGAGGAGCACGTCTGTAGGCGAGGCTCGCGTCTCATTGGTGGAACTTTGATTATTAAAAACTCGTCAGGTATTCGTCTGATCCCAAAACGTCTGAGGACTTTTCGACTTGGAATTTTGTCCCGCATCAATCTTTAAATTATTGACCATCACTCCGGAGACACCCTGCACGTGCGAATCATTCGTGAATAGATTCCGCGTGCAACACAAGTTGAAATATCAGATATTAATGTACAGGATGTTCGAGAAATGATAGTAAATAATTTAAATGTACATTAGGGACAAAATTCTCAGTCGAAAAGTCCTCAGAAGTTTTTGGATCAAACGAAGCACTGACGAGTTATAAATCATTGAAGTTCGACCAATCGGAGGAGCACGTCGGTAGGCGAGGCTCGCGTCTCATTGGTGGAACTTTGATTATTAAAAACTCGTCAGGTATTCGTCTGATCCCAAAACGTCTGAGGACTTTTCGACTTGGAATTTTGTCCCGCACCAATCTTTAAATTATTGACCATCACTCCGGAGACACCCCGCACGTGCGCATCATTCGCGAATAGAATCGTCATACGCGATGCTTGGCGAGCTCGCGATTCTCACGTACCACACGTGTATGCTTGTTCGTAGGTTCATCGATCCTTCATTTAATTCTCCCGTCTACCGGATACTATATACCGGGTGTCTCAACGGAAATTTGGAATCTCGAAGACTACGGTAAATAGTGGTTTGACTGAAAAAAAAAGTCCGCGACAACATTTGAATGACGTTGAAGTGTCTGCATCGTTGGAATGCAACGAAAATATATATATATATATTTTTTTATTTCACAAATTTTCTTTGGCAGATTTGAGCTACGAAAATCACGCCAACATTTTTCAGGTTTCTTATTTAGCGGTCTACGATAAATCCGCAAAAAAATTATTTTCTATAATAATGAAGAGCAGGAATTTAAAAATTACAATTAAAAATTACAAGGCCTATTTTTAAGGCGTAATTTGTCTCCTAGTTCGAAAAGAGGTTTCTATTGAACGACTCTTATCTTCGCCATTAAATTTTTTTTTCGTTTTTTTATCGTACATAAAACTGTGTGAGAAAAATAAAAATTATTTTATATAATAATCACGTTTTATATGTGTTTCCAAGTGCCCAAGTTGGTGCAAACTCTTAACATTGCCTCGATGATGTTACCGTTCCATTATAAATGGGACACCCGCTATATACGTGTAATCCCGTTATATTTGCACGAACCGAGATAAACACATCAAAGATCTCGTTCAATCGGTCTTTTCCTTTCCACCGTATTTTCTGTTTTTCCGTTTTTTTTTAACCTATTTTTAAAAATCCTTGTATTTCCGGCGACTTTCATCTTTTCCGAGTTTCTTTTTAAATTATCTTTTACTGCCAATTTCGGGAATTGAATTGCACTGAAAATACGATTCTGTCGCTGAGGGCTCGCGATCGATTTTCAGTACGTATATGCTATATATATATATATATATATATATATACGTTCTGGAGAACCGCGGGTCCATAGTTAGGACATATATTGTACATTCCCAGTCAAAAGTTCAACATGCTCAGAATTTCAGCCCTTTGGCGATCCAATAAAAATATCGAAAAACTTCGGACGCATTCAAAATGCTATCAACATTTACTTCGGACGATAATAAGGGCAAAAAGTTATCAACAAATTGTCTAAACAAACAATTGTTGAAATAAATTCGGCATCATTGTTTTTCTTTAAATACTTATGGGATTTTTTTTTTTTTACAATTGTCTCGACTCAATAAAATATATTTTCGATTTTTTTTCGAAGTTTGCACTCGTAATCGTTGAATAAATTCGAGAAAAAAAAAAATTCACGATCGCTTTTTTCGGAATTTTCAAATGAAAAATGTAATAAAGATTAAAAAAAAATGGTCGATTTTTCGAAAAATCAAAGCAGTAATTGCATACGAAGAACACTTTTTTTTTTTTATCTAACCCGTTACACAATTATTTGTTTAAACAATCGGCTAATAATTTTTCGGCATCATCTTTATTATTGTTATTATTATTATTATTATTATTATTATTATTATTCAAAACCATCCTTCGTGACGAGTCCAACGGGTCAGAATGTTAAAAATGTTTGTCGAATCGCAAAGAATTGAAATTCCGATCGGGTCGAACTTTTGGCTGGGAATGTACCTTTAAAAAATCGAAAAGATACTTTTTGTACTCTATAAAATGTTTTCGTTTTATTTTCGAAATTTGTGCTCACATTTGTTCAATGATTTAAAAAAAAAAATCAAAGGATTTATCAAAGGAAAAATGTTACAGTATGAAAAAAAAAATCGTCAGATTTTTTGAAAAATCAACGCACCCGTTGCGTACGAAGAACACTTTTTATTTTGCCGAACTAATTGTTTAAACAAACGGCTAACAACGTTTCGGCATTATTATTAATATTATTATTATTGAAAACGATCGTTCGTGAAAAATCCAACGCGCCTGAATTTTCTTCAATTTGTTTTTATCGTATCGCAAAGCGCCTGTAATTCCATTCCGAGTTGAACTTTTGGCAGGGAATGTACTACCGCCATATATCCTTAATGTGGCTCTGAGACAGTCTAATTAGATTTTCGGTCCATGACCATTGCGAGTATTATAGCTATACGTACTTTGTGGAATTTGCAATCAATGTCCATAAACTTCTCGGCTATCGCACGGGCGAAACGTACGAAAATTTCACGTCGCCTATCGCGCGCTAATAATTTATATCACGATGAGGATAATTTAATTAAACCACGATCTAAGAATATATATATATATATATATATATATATATATATATATATATATATATAAACGTCGAGCTTAAGGCAGTAGTCTGCTTTAGGAGCCGAAAAAAAAGCGTTTTTTCAACAATTTTTTTGAAAGGGAAGGAAATGATTGCGGTAAACGAAATTTTGAGACGATAGTATATTATATTCAAGCTTTAAAAAACAATTTTTATTATTACAAATTGAAATTTGCCAAAGTTGTAACGATTTTTCTGGGGCGCCTGGAGTGTGCACTCGTAAATCGGTGCCGGTGATGGAGGTCGTGCGATGCATCTGAAACAGTGGAACCAAATTTTTTTTTAGTTTTTATAAGTTCCTTTTCTATATGAACTAAAAAAATACCGAAGAAATGACGAAATTCCAAATTTTTTCGAAGTTTGAAAAAAAAATTCACTTTTTTGAAAAAAAAAATTCACTTTAAGTTGCAAAACAAGTAATTTAAATAGTACTTTTGTCCAACTTTTTTAGTTCAAATAGAAGATAATTCAATACTGAAGCTAGATCACTTTGGTTTTTTTCGATCGGACATATATTGTTTTTACTATCGCCGGCACCGTTTTCCAAAACTTGTGAAAATGAAAACTCGAGAAAACGGGCTGTAAAGTTCTGCCCGAGCATTCGCACCTGCTCGACGCTCGGCCACTAAAACTGATCTAGCTTCGAAAATATGTCGAATTGGCCTCTAAAATTTTGAACACATATTCTTGGATAGTTTTGGAATAGATTTAAGACAAAAACGAAAAATCGATTTTTTGAAGCCTGTAAAGCAGACTACTGCCTTAAGAAAGGCAGGTCGCGTTTTAATTTCCTCGTTTCAAACCACATTGTCGTTGAACGCCTCCTCCCCCCTTCCTCGTTTGGACATTTTCTCCTAAAATAATTATAATTCAATTCGAATATAAAAAAAAAAAAAACGCCATCTGATCTGAATTTAACCTAACATTTAAGAAATTAAAAATGGCACGTTAACATTCGGCTAAATAAAATTAACATATCGCATTTGTATTTATTATTTAAATAAAGGGTTGATTTTACAATTTTCATTGGTCCAATTTGAATTTGGAATAACTCATTTATTTTCGGATTCATTTTTTTTTTCCTTTCCAAACGAAGGAACTTCATCACTGCGCGATACTCGGTTTTCTGCATTGTTGCGAAAGAACGTGTCAGGTGGCAACTTTTGAAGAGTGCCATAAGACTATGTAACGATTGGAATGACTTGAAATTTTTACGGTTTGAATATATTTGTTTTTTTTTTTCTTCGACCATTTCTATTAAAAACTAGAGCGCGAGCAACTTTCTCTTTGTTGGATAATTTGAAAAAGTTTTTTT
>CAWVQM010000123.1:0-16771 GCA_963932345.1 Ophion ventricosus | reverse complement strand
TTACTCTGTAACTCTCGCTTTTCTTCTTTCTTTGGCTCTATGTCTCACTTGTCCTTTTTTTATCCTTCCTCGTTAATACTGCTTTCTTTCTCTTTCTCCTCCTCTCCCTCTCCCACTCCATCTATCTCCCACTGCCTCTCTCCCTCTCCATCCCTCCCTCTCCCTCCCCCCTCTCCCGCCCTATCTCTCTCGCTCTCGCCCTCTGCCTCTCCCACTCGTCCTCTCCCGCTCCCATAATCTTATGGAATATAATTTTATAGGTACTAATGTACATTTTTAACAAAAAAAATCGATTTTTGTAAAATCCTAGAGTGGCCCAAGGCCTTAATCCCATTTTCCCGTAGTCTATTGACGCACACATCACACATTAAACAGTCAATCTCTCGCTCTCTTTCTCTCCCGCTCTCTCTCTTCCTCTCTCTGTCTTTTTCTCTCTCTCTTGTTCTCTCTCTCTCTCTCTCTCGCTCGTCATTCGATTTGCCAATGTACCGCCGACGCGTCTGTAAGTACACATCATTTCCGCTCCAACTTTAATAATGGTGACGCAGTAAAAGGGCCTTCCGTGTACATATAAACTCGCGGTGCAGCCTTTCCGCCCGCGAATATGCTAGCCACGAAAGTTCGGCACACAAATTCTACGCAAGTTTCCTCCTCCTTCGTCGCAACCACCCAACCCTCCCTTACTCCTGCCAGCCGCCCTAATTAAAGTACAATCCCCATTCCTTGGAAAAACCTCGTAAAAATCGTCGCTTATTCGCGATCAATATGCCGTCATCTGTTTTAGTGTGTAAATTTCGTCAAGATTGACAAGTACGAAAATTTTGGATCTCGCAACGCGAGAGATTCTCGTTTTTTTGTCGGCCATTTATTTATTTATTCATCTATTTATTTATTTCTTTCTTTATTTATCGATCCATTGATTGGCTGATTAATTAATTTATTTATTAACTCATTTATATTTTGGGAGTACAAATTAATTCGGTCCGTTTTCAAGAGATGGCTCTGGCTGTTATGAATGTTTCATAGTGACAGCTGATTTCGGTGGTTTCAGAGAGGTTAGACATCTGTCGATAACATTCAGTTTATATCGCTTTGAGTTCCATTAAAAACCTTGTTTTTTACTGTCTTGAATATGTCAAATGTTTGTGTTAACTAAGCAGCATTTGCGGGAAGTTTTACTTTTCTGCTTTAATTGGAAGAAAAGTGCAGCTGAAGCGCATCGAATGCTTCTTGAAGTTTATGGTGATGACGCTCCAACTGATAAATCATGTAGGGAATGGTTTCGACGCTTTAAGAACGGTGATTTCAGCGTTGAAGACAAGCCTCGCCCTGGACAGCCAAAAAAATTCGAAGCCAATGAATTGGAGGCATTATTCGATGAAGATCCGAGTCAAGCGCAAGAAGAGCTTGCAGATTCATTGGGAGTGACTCAACAAGCAGTTTCCGTACGACTAAAATCCATGGGATTGATTCAAAAGCAAGGAAATTGGGTGCCTCATGGATTGAAATTGCGAGACGTTGATAGGCGATTTTTCTCTTGTGAGCAGCTGATTCAAAGGTAAAAAAGAAAGGGTTTTTTTACATCGGATTGTGACTGGGGATGAGAAATGGATATTCTACGATAACCCCAAGAAGAAAAAATACTACGCTTTGCCCGGTAAATCGTTGCCATCGACCTCAACATCAACACCAAAGCCGAATATCCATGGTTCGAAGGTCATGCTGTGTATCTGGTGGGACCAAAAGGGTGTTGTGTACTATGAGCTGCTACAACCTGGCGATTCCATTACGGGCGATCGGTATAGACTACAATTGATTCGTTTGAGCCGTGCATTACGAGAAAAACGGCCGGAATACGAGCAAAGACATGACAAAGTTATTCTTCTGCATGACAACGCTTGGCCTCATGTCGCAAAAGTCGTAAAAAAATATTTGGAAACGTTCAAATGTGATATTTTACCGCACCCGCCGTATTCTCCGGACATTGCTCCTTCTGATTACTGGTTGTTCCGACGGATACAACAGGATTTAGAAGGTCACCGGTTCACTTCTTTCGCAGAAATCGAAAATTGGCTCAAAACTTGGATCGCCTCAAAAGACGAGACTTTTTTTTCGAGATGGAATTCGAAAATTGCCTGAGAGGTGGGTAAAAATAGTAGCCAGCGATGGACAATACTTTGATTAATCTATTCATACCTATTATTTTGAAATAAATGGATTTTTTACCACAAAAAAACGGACCGAATTAATTTGTACTCCCAATACTTTAAGACTTGTACTAACAAGTATAAGAAACCGAATTAAAAAATATTGTCTTGTTTTTCTTAAATAAATTGTCAAAAATGACCCCTTGATTTTGCCCTCACAAAGGTATATTCCCCCTTAAGGAGTCCTCTTGCTTGCACGTTTCGCCGAAATTGGGGGTCGAAAGAAGGTTTTGCAGGACTAACAGAGGCCACACTGGACCAAATGGACGTCTCTTCATGCCCCTAAAGTCTACAAATAGGGTTTGATAGATTCGACAGAAGCTGTCGGCTTGTGCATTATAGGAAAAAAGAATGGCTCCTGCAAGTATTCAGAAGAGGCTATAAATTTTGACTCGTAGGATCTCGATCACTGTGGATGATTCTACGATCATTTTTCCCATTCGGAGCACCAATGAAATTGAATCCAACGGAATTCCACAGTCGCATTCGCAATTGCAGCTGCGCATATGTACAAAAGTGCACCGAGGATATGCAATTATTACGCGAGGCTACGAGCGATCGCTGCATATTCACGAGCACAGTGACGAATTATTATACATCTGGGTAAAACACGAATATGCAATTGAAACGTGTCCCTATTCAGCCTGAATCCGGAGAGTCCGGATCAGTCCTTACGCTTGAATTATAAGCATGTATTGTATCGGTAGCCGGTTGCGAATGCGAACGTCACGCGTTGAACTGCCGGCATTCTCGAGTAATCCTCGTTATTGTTAAGCCGCTGATATATTGTGTGTGTGTGTGTGTGTGTGTATGTTTGTGTGTATGTTTGTGCGTGTGTGTGTGTATACGCTACCGGCGAAAAGTTTCCGAACAAAAATTCAAAAAAGTTCCGGAACGATTTTTTTATGCCATTTCGCCGATAGTTGACATAAATGAATTTAATAAACGGCATTTTGAAGCGGAAGAATTCACGTTTATTCTGTTTTTTTTTTGAAATTTTTTTACTATTGGGAGTACAAATTAATTCGGTCCATTTTTTTGTGGTAGAAAATCCATTTATTTCAAAATAAAAGGTATGAATAGATTAATAAAAGTATTGTCCATCGCTGGCTACTACTTTTTCCCACCTCTCAGGCAATTTTTGAATTCCATCTCGAAAAAAAGTCTCGTCTTTTGAGGCGATCCAAGTTTTGAGCCAATTTTTTATTTCTGCGAAAGAAGTGAACCGGTGAGCTGCTAAATCCTGCTGCATCCGTCGGAACAACCGGTAATCTGAAGGAGCAATGTCCGGAGAATACGGCGGGTGCGGTAAAATATCCCATTTGAGCGTTTTCAAATATTTTTTTACGACTTTTGCGACATGAGGCCGAGCGTTGTCATGCAGAAGAATAACTTTTTCATGTCTTTGATCGTTTTCCGGCCGTTTTTCTCGTAATGCACGGCTCAAACGAATCAATTCTAGTCTATACCGATCGCCCGTAATTGAATCGCCAGGTTGTAGCAGATCATAATACACAACACCCTTTTGGTCCCACCAGATACACATCATGACCTTCGAACCATGGATATTCGGCTTTGGTGTTGATGTTGAGGTCGATGGCAACGATTTACCGGGCAACGCGTAGTATTTTTTCTTCTTGGGGTTATCGTAGAATATCCATTTCTCATCCCCAGTCACAATCCGATGTAAAAAAACCCTTTCTTTTTTGCCTTTGAATCAGCTGCTCACAAGAGAACAATCGCCTTTCAACGTCTCGCAATTTCAGTCCATGAGGCACCCAATTTCCTTGCTTTTGAATCAATCCCATGGATTTTAGTTGTACGGAAACTGCTTGTTGTGTCACTCCCAATGAATCTGCAAGCTCTTCTTGCGTTTGACTCGGATCTTCATCGAGTAATGCCTCCAATTCATTGTCTTCGAATTTTTTTGGCTGTCCAGGGCGAGGCTTGTCTTCAACGCTGCAATCACCGTTCTTAAAGCGTCGAAACCATTCCCTACATGATTTATCAGTTGGAGCATCATCACCATAAACTTCAACAAGCATTCGATGCGCTTCAGCTGCACTTTTCTTCCAATTAAAGCAGAAAAGTAAAACTTCCCGCAAATGCGGCTTAGTTGACACAAAATTTGACATATTCAACACAGTAAAAAACAAGGTTTTTAATGGAACTCAAAGCGATATAAACTGAATTTTATTGACAGATGTCTAACCTCTCTGAAACCACCGAAATCAGCTGCCACTATGAAACATTCATAACAGCCAGAGCCATCTCTTGAAAACGGACCGAATTAATTTGTACTCCCAATATTTTTTTACGACTATCCTTTTTCGAAAACGGCCATTTTTTTCCTTTTTTTGTTCCTTTTCTAGTGGACTCCGTTTACAGATGACATATTTCTTATGCATTTCTTTGAACGGAGTCATAGAGGGGGAAGCTTAAGCTTCAATTTTTTTTTAAAGCTTCGTACGACATCTTTTTCTAAAGATATTTTGATTAAAAAAAAAGAGACAATTTGAAAAATAACGTGTAACGCGAAAACAACAAGGATTCAAGGAAAACCTCAAGATAGTAAAACGTTGAATCGGAACAATATTTTTGAAGGGAAAATGCATGAACTTCGGGATTTCTTTTAAATATTAAATAAATACTTTTGTGAATGAGCATCACCGTATTTTATTCTTCTATCAATGGAGCATGAATTCCAATTTTATTTATTTAAAAAAATCCAAAATGGCGACTCCAGCTCGATAAAAAGGGATCATCGTACCTATTGCTCCGGCCGCTACATATGCGTGGGTGTGTATACATATATACACGAGTGGTCGAGAGGAATATCGATAATAATAATCGCTCACCTCGCCTCATTCACGAATTTCCCATATATAATTTGCCATAAATTTATCGTGAGGTGAATCTGAAGTGCTGACGAAAGCTCAATTGGTATATAATTGATAATACATAATAGACAATTTCGCAATAATAACAATAAAAAGAAGAAGGAAAGCAATATAAAAATATTGCTTCACTTTAGAACAATTAATAGTTCCCCTATTTATTTATTTTTATAGTAATTACTATTTCCTCGTAGAAATTGATAAGAGAAAATTCGTCTCTCTTCGGCTGTCTTTTTCCCTCCTTTTTTCTCTAAACCGTTGCGACCAGACCTCGGAGCATGATTTTCCAGCGTGGCAAATCGTGAAAAGAAGAAGGTGCACGAAAAAACAAGAAAATTTTGGAACTGTGTGGTGGAGAACGTGCGAGAAAAATGCCCCCACCCCCCTCTCTCTAACTCTTGCTCTCTCTTCTGGACTTTCTTCAGTATAGAGCAAGCAAAGAAATGCGAGGGTGTACCGGTCCTCGCGATTCTTGATGGGGATAGGACGATGTTAAATCTCCACAAGGGGGTGCGGAAAGAAAAGTAGACGCGCATAGTCCGGCGAGGAGCGAGACGGCAAGGCACCGGAACTCTCGTCTTTGAACGTAAAGTTACGAGTTTGTTGAAGAGAAAGAGAGAGAGAGAGAGGGGGGGGGGGGGATGGGCCGTGAGTGAAGTTGAGGTGCGACAGAGGGAAGAAAGAAAAGTGAAGAAAAGCTCGCAGAAAAGTGGAACCTCAAGAAGAAAAGAGAGAAAACAGCCGGAGAAAGCGGAGGTAAAGCTTGGCAGACAGGAAGGTGAATAGGAAGAAGGTGCGGATACGGAGACGAGGACAAAAAAATAAATGTACGAGAACGGAAAAACGAAGAGAAAGACAACCGTCCAAGAATCTTGGTTAAGTGAAGACGTATAAGTCCCGTTGCTTGCCTGCATAACCTTGCTTTTTCTACTGACTGAAAGTTACGTTTATTCGCAAAACTGTCACTGTGACAATAGTCAACGTGGAAACCTTTTTTTTCACATTCAATTATTGTTGCGTACTATTTTCTCGTTATATTATTGCACGAGAGGCTCTGATACTGATATACGGTGCAGAAATGGATACAGTCCGATTCGGACGAGGATCTTGATTTCTCAATCGAGACCCACACGAATATCTTGTCGGATCTGGAAGAGAAATGTAACGCTCGCAAATAAGATTCCAGCCAGGATCCTAATCTGGAACTATTAAGGTCTCTAGTTAGAAACCAAATAGAAACTTTGCATAAGATCCAGGCTTGAATCACGAACTTCTAGAACAAGATCTAGTTCGATATCGAATCGGATCCCAGGGATGAATGTAACAAATCACCGGAGATACCGATCAGTATCAGCTGGAGACGCTGGACGTTTTTTTGAAATCATTTTATTGAAGGATCTGAAAAAGATTAGGTAAAAAATTGGTGCTACAGTAGGGGACGGTGGGGTAGAGTGTGTCACGTTTCTTCTATCGAATTTTTACTCTTACCGAAGTAGGCTGATTAGAAACCAAAACGTCATAACGAATTTTATAGAACTTTGGACGTAGGATAAAGCTACCATATTTTTTGCAAAACGATCAAAAATCCTACAATAAGGGGTTCGAAAAAAAATTTGCGGATTTGGCTCATTGTGCCCCACGGGTGGGGCACAATGAGACACATTGTGCTCCACACAATTGCCCCACAATATTTGACGTTTTCCCGGCAAGCGAAATATTTTTTTTTTCCAAGCCTCAAATCAATTTTTAATTTTCAATAATCCTTCGTGAGCTGCTATCGATTTTCTTTTAGGCTTGACGAAACCTAATATAAATCGTGGTCCAACACATAAAATTTCGGAATTTACGAGCTACTAACTTTCGAGAAACGGCATGAGGCTCACCGTGCCCCGTGACACATTGTGCCCCACTCTTCCTTATAACTGTCAAAACTTATATATTTTAATAACAAAATTTTGAACAAAAATCTTTACATTTAATTTAAAAAAATCGAAAAAAAACCATATATAGATCTTGAAAAACTTATATTCTAAGTAATTATATTTAAATTAAATGAAAATCGTTCGAACTAAGAAATGTATTTAATTTGCTAAGAAAAATGTATCTAACGTACTTGAAAGACGTATTTCAAATTGCCACCACGTCTCCGCCTTGAGGTACGTAGTTGGTGCCGTCTGGATTCCGATGAGGATATCCCTTTTAGAGAATCCGTATCATATCCCAATCTTAGGTATCTCTAAGAAATTTCTGCACGGGATATAAGACATATCCTTCCATCCCTATTGTTACCATTTTCTGTTTCTGTAAGAGAAGATAAGAAATGGAGCGATCAAAAGAGGGTGCTATTTTTACCCTCAATAGGTGAAAAATGGTACCCTTGAAGTAAGGCTCGTTTGCCGGTTGATCCATCGCAAGCCTGCAAGCACAACACTGAAGCTAGAAACTTGAAAGGTATCGGTGTAGTTTCTATTTTATTTTTTTTCTCTGTCATTGGGCGAACTTGATTGTATATTGCTAAAGTTCTCCATTAATAGCGTGCGAATGTACCCGAGAATACTCATGCCCGAATGCCAATCATCAGGGATCCATTTGGAACACTGGAATACGTTCAACTGCAGTAAAATCCAACACAAAAATTCCAACAGTGCCATAGGTTAGCTACAATTTCATAACGCGTCGGGCCAAATATAGTTAAAGGAAAAAAAAGATCACCCCAATATCGCATTCCAACCGAACGTGACACCGGTTTCCACTGCCTTGTAATGATGATTCTGTCAGAAAACCTTCTATTGCTCTTGTTCCACTACCAGTCGTCAAGAATCCATGTGAAACACTGAAAAGATTTTCAACTAGAGTTTCAACTAAAACTTTCAACTGGAAAGGACTTTCAACTCTATCCATCACAATAATTCCAACCGTGCCATACGCAGGCTACAATTGTATAACGCATCCAGCCAAATACAGTTCAAGGGAAAAAAGATAACCCCAATAAGATGGCATTCTCACCAAACGAGAGTCCACTACAGTCACAATTGGGCGATCAAACGAACTTGTCACCTTGTGAAATTGACCAGATTCCAATATCTTCCATTCACGATCCTACCAGCGTACCCTCCAATGCTCCTGTTCTACTGCCAATCATTAGGAATCCATTTAGAACACTGGAAATACATTCAATGGCAGTAGAATCCACCGCAATAATTCTAACAGTGCCATAGGCCGGCTGCAATTACATAACACATACAGCCAAATACAGTTCAAGGAAAAAAAAATTCCCACCGTACGAGAGATTGGTCTCCAATGTCTTCTAATGATGATTCTGTCAGCAAACCTTCTATTACTTCTGTCCCACTACCAGTCGTCAAGAATCTATGTGAAACACTGAAAAGACTTTCAACTGGAGTAAAATCCACCACAATAATTCTAACAGTGCCATAAGCAGGCTGCAATTGCATAACGCATCCAGCCAAATACAGTTCAAAAGTTCAAAAAGATAGCCCCAATAAGATCGCATTTTCACCAAACGAGAGTCCACTACAGTAACAACGAGACGATCAAACAGACCCGGTCACCTGGCAAAATTGATCGTTTTCCAACTTCCATCGATGATCCTGCCAGCATACCTCCCAACGCTTCTGTTCCACTACCAATCATCAGGAACCCATTTGGAAAAACTGGAAAGACGTTCAAACACAGTGGAACTCACCGCAATATGTCATTATTTAGGCTAGACTTTTATAACGCGTCCAATAAAATAATAGAAACGCGTGTGCGTCCAGGAAATTATGATGATCGATTCTGCACGATAAGTGGATTATTCTGTCGGATTATTGGAAATACGTAAAACATTGCTTCTACCATACATACAGCTACATCCGTAGTGTAAGTCCTATACGTATAGCTGAATAACGTTTAACTGCTTGGTTTATACGCGTCCGGGTACTAATATCCGGCGAGTATCGGGGTCCTTGCGCATAAAGGGGTATGGTTTTATGGCCCGTCTAGGTTTGTCATTCGGAAGCGAGTTGCCCTGGATAGCGGGCTCGTTGGTTGTTGGTCGGGATGACTACGAAGTGCACGAACCGTTCCTCTTCAGCCTCTGGGTCCTTCTGTCTTGCTCTTCTCCTCGGTACTGTCGTTTCTCGAGGCTAGCAACTACCGCAACCATTATCCAGAGGCCATGCGGGGGTGTATTACGCGTACATGTGTATCCCGTCCAAGTGGATGTGCTGAATCACGTGAACCGTCGTATGAGGCGGTAAAGTACGCAAGAGAGAGCAAGGCCGAGAGAGAGAGAGAGAGAGAGAGAGAGAGAGAGGTCAGAGGTCCCTCAGGACTGGGTACAGTAAACGCGGAAATGGCAGTGGGAAGAGGCCAGAGAGGGTTGCGGCCAAGTCGGTCGTGAAATTCGGACGGTTGCACCCCGAAATGAAATACCTGGTTGCCTCAGCTCACGAGCGGACCGAAGAGAGAGCAAGAGAGAGACGGAGAGGCAGAAAGGCTAGCATAACCGGCCCTCTTCTACTCTCAAGAGGGAAGGGACTCCTTGCGCTATCTACCATCTATACAACGGTATCCTGCTCGTACTTCTCGCACGAATTCCCACCCTTCCTTGGCCCTCCCTTGCCCAACGAACACAAGCATCATCCGGACTGCGTTCACATCCAGCAAAGTGCCATTTTGAAGACATTCCACTTTGAAGACCGTCCACACGTCAGTTCAATGTCCTCATACTCAACATTATGTAGATCCCAATGGCTTCTGAGTTACCTTTGGACCGAGTAGGGAATGGTACGTATGGAAAGGTCACTTCGAGGACCATTCCAGTCCTCAAGACTACGAGATGTGCTCATAGTCAATGTTTACATTGACGTAACGGGTTTGAAAGATCCTTTTGCCCTATCTGTATGTATATGTTGATGGTGGATGCACGTTCTACGAGATATCGCCACCGTAGCTCGTTTCGTACCGTTTTAAGGCAAGAATACCAGAATACAGAGTAGATACGTGTATATATAAATGGGTGTGTGTTTATAGGCTAGACGCGTATATGGACCGTCGTCACGTCCGGTAGAACGGCAGACGTGTGGGCCGTCTGAAAATTTGGGGAATGCCGTGGAGGCGCTTCGGGGTGGGCCTTTCTTCGGCTATGCACACTAACACGCGTCCATATGTCACATATATTAGAGACGAGTAGACCAAGAGAGAGAGAGAGAGAGAGAGAGAGAGAGAGAGGGAGGAGTTGCTCGTTCCAGGCTTGCGGTTATCCACGTACGACTTTGGCCAACCCGATCCGCTTATCCACATTCTGTTTTACATGCACACAAATAAAAAATAATCTGGAGAGACTGCAAGGAAACGAATTCACATTTTCCTGCTCTCCGGTCTTCCGATCTTCTTGCATCTTGAATGGTTTTCACTCGACGCTTATTCCCTCATCCCCTTGGCTGCATTATCTTGCCGTTGCCGCTCTTCGCTCTTACAGCTGCAAAAGTATGGGCGTGTAAAGTGAAGAAGGAACGCGCGTACTGGGCTCCATCCTGGTGGCTTAACACCGCCTTAATCATGGTTTATTTGCGGTTAAAAGGAGGGTGGCACGTGCGATAGCTCAGCGAGACAGGGGAGAATTTCCTTCCGAAGGGATGGGAGAGAGAGAGAGAGAGAGAGAGAGAGAGAGAGAGAGATGAGGTGGGTACGAGGCATCCCTGGCTACGAAGATTCCTGGGCATTCTCTCACCTCGTAAATGTATAATCAACCGCATGTACATGCTTTATATGTACTCGTATAGAAGGCTCCAACTGGATACCAAAGGCACTGAAATAACTGTCTTCAGAATGTCTTGGACGTTTGCGAGGTTTCGATGTAGCTTGCCTGGGTTGAATACACGCCCAATAAGCTACCTGATATACAGCGGGGGTCCAAACAGTCGCAGGATACAGCTACGAGTAACAGCTTAATAATGTCGCAAGGGTAGAGAGAAAGAGAGAGAGAGAGAGGCGGGAAGAAGGGATTGTATCGACCTTGCTACGTGCATCTCCATGACTTCAAAGTGAAAGAAACTGCAGCAGTCTGTTTCAAAGCGGACGCAACTCATGGAGCAGAGAATTGAAGATCAGAAGATTTAGAGTACAAGGTAGCCGTCTTTCTTCCTTGTTTGAGAAGATATGAGCTTCCAAATAGCTCGAACATCTGAGATCCTGGATCCTGGATCGCGTAGCATCCAGGTGCAATGGAATGTATCAGGTACTTAAAGCGCTTGCAAACGTTCACAGGGTGAGCTGAAACTGGCCTCGGAACTTCGCACGAAGATAGATCATGAAATTTGGTAGAGAAAAGTCCCCAGCCGTTTTTCTGTCCGATACGCGGTTGCTGATGTATCATTTGAACAGTGATGACCAATCGAGCGCGTCGTGTCAAGCGTCTAGCGGCCTCCGCCGAGCGTGAGAGCGCGCCACGCCCCGCCTACTTGCATCGCATAGGCTCGAGCGTAGATCACAGTGAATCGGATTGGCTGTCGTTCGTCCATTGATATCTAAGAAACGGTGCGTCGGAGAGAAAAACGGATAAGGACTTTTAGCCTTAGAATTTCGCGCTCTATCTACGCTACGAAGGGTTAGCACGACTTTCAAGACACCTTGTATTTATATATATATATATATATATATATATATACGAAATTGGAGTATAATACTGGATGAAATTGATGCTGCACATGTGGCACGGTCGATTCGCACCTTGCTGAACCGATAAATTCAAGTGCGAGCACGGCCATCCCCAGCACATAACATTTCGTACGTTGTTTAGCAGCCGAATACATTGTCTCGTGACGATAGAGCCAAGAAATCGAGCATTCCGAAAATCTCTTTTCCTTGGATATTGATCAGATAAACTTCCAAGTCTTATACGATTCACGAAAAGAGAAAACATGCCAGTAAAGTGGACGGTTCCGTTGTATGAAAGTGCCACTTGGTGATAAAATGGAGTGCTCTCCATCAAGCGTGAATTTTATAGTTTAGGTCATTTGTTTTTAATACCTGCTTTTATCTCGCGAGTGCCAAGTAGCCGCGAGCAAATTCAGTACGAAGTGAAGGCAGAGGCCATTGTTTCGATCGTAATTCCACACCGATTGACACGGTGATTTTAGAACTGCACTTTCCATCCTCCACATTGCCAACGAATCGCTCAGCGTACTTGAAATTGTCCAACAACTTGGATCAATCTTATTTCGTACGAGCAATCGTTGTCAAATCCGTGTCGTCAAATTCATCAAACTATCTTCGCTTTCAATGAACTTTTATCGCCTTTTAAGGGGTTTTTATAAACACAAATTTTTTTACAAACATATAATTTCGTTATTATGTTTATAAAAATCATTATATTTTGTTATAAATATATCATTTTATAATTTTTCATATTTATAGCAAATTACAGATATATAATATTTTATAAATATTAAAATATATTATGTCAAAATAATTATGCAGTCGGTTGAACTGAAACAAAAATTTCGAAAAAAATTCTTAAAATATAATGTACAACGCCCTTCGCACCGTACGATTTTTTTAAATTGTTTTTTACAAAATGGCGCCAGATTTAACTTCACATTCATTTTTCAACTGATATGTCCGACCTTTTTGGCTTGATAAAAAAAAATAATAATTGAGTAAAAAAAATCCTACTATGCAAAGGACTTGATACATGACATTTTGAAAATCTTTTCAAAATTTTGCTTTCAGATCAACCGACTGCATGCAATCATGGGGATCGTCAGCGAGGAAGATGTTTTAAGGACAGTTTTTACTTTAGTGGGCTAAAAAATGTCCCATCTTTCACCAATTTTTTATGCGAAAAATATTAAATATAGAATGTTGAAATATAGTATATTTACTAAGCGCTCTTTATTGAACGCGATAATATTTTTTAAAGTTTGACAAAACATGGTACTGGGAGTGATCTGGACTGGACAGGTGATCTGAAGAAAAAAAATCCAACATATTTTCACTTTTAAGCGTAGAGGAAGTTGGGGCACAGTGTGTCACTTTTTTCTAACGAATTTTTACTCTTACCAAAGTAGTCTGATCAGAAAAAAATGGTCATAACCGATTTTATAGACCTTTGGGCGTACAATAAAGCTACCGTATTTTTTGCAAAAAGATTAAAAATCCTAAAATAATGGGATCGAAAGAAATTTGCGCATTGGCTCATTGTGCCCCATTGTTGGGGTACAATGTGTCAGATAGATGGGTACAGTTTGTCAAGTGCTGGGAAACGTAGGGTACAATGGGCCGTTTGAAACTCTCATGTTTTCCTAACATAGATAACAGATTTTGATACACACCGATAATTTCACAACGGGTATTATTTGCCAATAACATTGGGAGTCGACTCATTGTGATCAACAACTCGATGACACATTGTGCCCCACACAATTGCCCCACAATATTTCACGTTTTCACGGCAAGCGAAATTTTTTTCTTTCGAGGCTCAAATTAATTTTCTATTTTTAATAATTCTTTGTGAGCTGCTATTGACTTTCTTTTAGGCCAGCCGAAACTTAAGGGGCCAGTCCACTTTGGAGCCACGAAAAAAAGGCTATTTTCGCGATTTTTTTTTGAGGATTTTATAAAAGATATGAATATAAAAGTTGTTGGGCTTGATAAATAAAGTCTTGAAATACATTTAAAAAAAAAATTTATTCATTTTTAAGTACAAAAACTATAGTTTAACGTAACGCCGCAAAAATAGGTGGGCTAGGTAGCTCCATCACAACTCGGCAACGGCTTGTCTGAAACAAAAAAATCAAAGTCCATTAGATTCAGTATGACACCAGCTACAAAATGACCCTCGGATATAAAGTTTTATCAAAAAATAAAAAAATGGCAGACGAAAAACGAAAAAAGTAAAAAAAACGCGTTTTCTTCGCAGTTTTTCGCAAAAAAAAGAGTAAAAATAAAAATTTTAAAACCATCGAGGGTCATCTTGTTGCGAATCATGTTTACAATATGTGGTTCAAATTTCAAGAGAATCGGTTTATTAGTTTTAGAGATACGATGGAGCTATATTTTGAAAACGTTGTTTCGAGAAAAACGCATTTGAAGTTTATACTATGAAAAACTCTTACCTAAACTCAATCGGCAATTCCTGCACCGTGAAAAATCCCTTCTGATTGCTCATCATCGTCGATTTCTTCAAGTCTTTCTTGCTTTCGTTTGGTTCTGGTATCTTTTGAGCACTCAGAACTGCGGCGGTTTGCAGAGCGAACACGCTCGTCATCGCGATTGTCGGCGAATCCGATAAAAAAAATTCAGGTAAAAAAAAAAAATACTCAGAGAGCTCGGATTTTCATAAAATTTTCACACAATATTTCTGAATGTACGTACTTTCGAAAACAGTAAAAAAAAATCGATTTTTTGAAATTTTCAAAGTGGACTGGCCCCTTAATACAAATCATGGACCAACACAAAAAAATTCGGATTTTTCGAGCTACAAAACTCCGAGAAATCGCGTGTGGCTCACAGTGCCCCATGACACATTGTGCCCCGCTCTCCCCTACTTTTAATATATTTTCATTATCACTTTTATATTAATATACTTAATACTTTTTAGTCAATAATTATACTTTTGAATAAAACAAACTTGGATTAAATCGAGAAAATAGTTTTTGCCATAATAATTCTCAAATTTCGCTTACTTTATCCGCCGTCTACTCGGGTTGTGCCCCCTTAAATGTGCCCCCTCTACGTGAAGTTAAGTGATTCCGGAATTTCATTAGACCCTTTTGGTTTGTTCCTCGCTGACTCTTCCGTCTGGAATGCTTCAATTAATACGTTAGAAACTCGCGAAAATAAAATTATCCCGGAAATGCCGTGCGTCGCAAGAATTTTGCGACGAGCGACCGGAGTGAGCGCACGAAAAAGGAGACGGTTGCGTTTTGTTTGGTAGGCGTACACGCGCTTATTTGCAGTTAGAACGAAGACCGGAGATCTTGTCTCTTAACGACGCATCTCACGAATTCTCGAAGTTAATGGCTCCAGCGAAGATTGCACTCCGGTACGAGCGAAGCATCACGGTATATTAATTACTAATTATACCAATTACCAACGTGTAACGAGTTCAATTTTCTCCATGTCCCTCGCTCGCTCTCTGTCTCTCGATCTCTCTTACTACGGATTGCCTTAAGGGTAATGGGGCAAGGGGATACTTTTAAAACCTTAAAAAAAATGTTGAATTTTAATTTATTTCTTTAAACCCTAGTGTAGGATCTTGATAATATGATAGGAAAGTTTTGAAATTAAATGAAATTGTTCATGACGATGAAAAATTCGAGTTTTTTTTTTTTACATAATTTGCATCTTTAAGGTCTTCGACCACTCTACAGGCCAAAAAAGGGCATATAACGATCTCTATTTATTGGGAGTACAAATTAATTCGGTCCGTTTTTTTGTGGTAAAAAATCCATTTGTTTCAAAATAAAAGGTACGAATAGATTAATCAAAGTATTGTCCATCGCTGGCTACTACTTTTTCCACCTCTCAGGCAATTTTCGAATTCCATCTGGAACAAAAAGTCTCGTCTTTGAGGCGATCCAAGTTTTGAGCCAATTTTCGATTTCTGCGAAAGAAGTGAACCGGTGAGCTGCTAAATACTGCTGCATCCGTCGGAACAACCAGTAATCAGAAGGAGCAATGTCCGGAGAATACGGCGGGTGCGGTAAAATATCCCATTTGAGCGTTTCAAAGATTTTTTACGACTTTTGCGACATGAGGCCGAACGTTGTCATGCAGAAGAATAACTTTGTCATGCTCGTATTCCGGCCGTTTTTCTCGTATTGCACGGCTCAAACGAATCAATTGTAGTCTATACCGATCGCCCGTTATGGAATCGCCAGGTTGCAGCAGCTCATAGTACACAACACCCTTTTGGTCCCACCAGATACACAGCATGACCTTCGAACCATGGATATTCGGCTTTGGTGTTGATGTTGAGGTCGATGGCAACGATTTACCGGGCAAAGCGAAGTATTTTTTCTTCTTGGGGTTATCGTAGAATATCCATTTCTCATCCCCAGTCACAATTCGATGTAAAAAACCCTTTCTTTTTTGCCTCTGAATCAGCTGCTCACAAGAGAAAAATCACCTTTCAACGTCTCGCAATTTTAGTTCATGAGGCACCCAATTTCCTTGCTTTTGAATCAATCCCACGAATTTTAGTCGTACGGAAACTGCTTGTTGAGTCACCGCCAATGAATCTGCAAGCTCTTCTTGCGTTTGACTCGGATCTTCATCGAGCAATGCCTCCAATTCATTGTCTTCGATTTTTTTTGGCTGTCCAGGGCGAGGCTTGTCTTAAACGCTGAAATCACCGTTCTTAAAGCGTCGAAACCATTCCCTACATGATTTATCAGTTGGAGCATCATCACCATAAACTTCAACAAACATTCGATGCGCTTCAGCTGCACTTTTCTTCCAATTAAAGCAGAAAAGTTAAACCTCCCGCAAATGCTGCTTAGTTAACACAAAATTTGACATATTCAATACAGTAAAAAACAAGGTTTTTAATAGAACTCAAAGCGATATAAACTGAATGTTATTGACAGATGTCTAACCTCTCTGAAACCACCGAAATCAGCTGTCACTATGAAACATTCATAACAGCCAGAGCCATCT
>CAWVQM010000122.1:0-32637 GCA_963932345.1 Ophion ventricosus | reverse complement strand
GCAATTTTATTTATGTAGATACACGAGAGAGATAAAAAGAGAGCCAACGTCAATAAGCGCAGCATATAAAAAGATAACGAACGGAAGATTCGAGACCCGTTGTCACTTGGCCAATTTCGCCGCGGTAATCTTTCGCCCGGTCGTCTGCTCTCTTTCATACGTCCGGGATATTTCAATTACATGACACTGGGCTAATCACCCGAAGAGAGAGAGAGAGAGAGAGAGAGAGAGAGAGAGAGAGAGAGAGGAATGCCTGAGCTATCAGAATCAGCGTTTGGTGACTCGCAGAGTGGAAGCCCCGGGGATCCCGGGAGTTCCTCCGTTTCGTCTGCACTCGGTTATCGCCCTCACACCCATACACACACACACACACACACGAAAAGTTTCCGGACAAAAATTCAAAAAAGTTCCGGAACGATTTTTTTTTGCCATTTCGCCGATAATTGGCATAAATGAATTTAATAAACGGCATTTCGAAAAAGGCTGCTAATCGTGAAAAAAATAGTAAAAATTTTTCAAAAAATCAGAACGAAGATGAACTCCTTCCCTTCAAAATGCCGTTTATTAAATTCATTTATGTCAACTATCGGCGAAATGACATAAAAAATCGTTCCGAAACTTTTTTGAATTTTTGTCCGAAAACTTTTCGCCGCGAGTGTATATTTTTGCATTTTTCTATATTTTATATTTGTATTTGTATTTATTTATTTCTGTAATCTTGTAACTGACAATGAGAGCGTTTCAAAACACTAGGGGTTCATATTTTTTTTTTATCGACTATTCCTTCAGTTATGAAATTTAAAATTTACAATAGTGTCGTCATTATAACTTTTCATTCTTTTAAATAATTTTTTTTTTTGTATCTTCGTATATTTTATTTTGTATATTTTATATTTGCATTTGTATTCCACATTATATTCGTATTTATTTATTTATTTGTATATTCTTATACGTTAGCTCGAGAGATTTTCACAACACTAGGGATAAGTATTTTTTTCATCGAGTATTTCAGTTATGAAACTTGAAATTTGCAATACCGTCGTCATTATAATTTTCCATTTTTTCAAATATTTTTGTATCTTTATATATTTTATTTTTGCATTTGTATTGTATATTTGTATTCCACTTTATATTTGTATTTATTTATTTATTTGTATATTCTTATAAGTTACCTCGAGAAATTTTCAAAACACCAGTGAAAAGTATTTTTTTTTTTTTTTAATATTCTTTAAGTTACGAAACTTCGAATGTACCATATTTTCGATATTGTTTTCCATTTTTCCCATTTCTTTTCCATTCTTTGTCCCATCTTAAAACGAGACAATTTTTATTTGACATATTTTTTATTATCACCTGTACGTTCTACGATACAAGCTTGTAACACTTGATTTGCAACACCCTGCATATGTGGATATATAGATAAATATATACATCCATATACGCATGGTGGACATCTGTATAAATATAAAGGCATATGCCACGGTGCCAGTAGGTCTCGCTTGTCCAGAGAGCAACGCACCGCACGCTCCATATACAGGATGATTCACAACTAACAGGGTTCCCTTTGCGAGCATACAGAATGTGTCATTGCGAGCAAAACACTCTTTATTTTTTTCTTCAAAATGTCGTGAGACAAAAATTGGCCGAGATTTTCGCGTTTAAAGTCAAAATCCCAAAGAATGGCACAGTGTTTGCTCACATGCGAAACGTGCAAGCCGGATCGAGCGGAACTTCGAATCCACCTTCGGACAAGTGTCATGTAAATAAAAATAAAAAAAATTCTCTAAATATAACGAACACTCGCTTTACAAATCGATAATCAGATTTAATCATTGCCGTTGGTTATTTAATACTTGAAGAAAAAAAAAAGAAAAATAAGCGCGTGAGCAGCTACTGTGCTGTTTGCTCAGCGTCGAGCTCAGCACAGGAATATCTCGGTCAATTTTTGTCGCACGACGTTTGAAAAAAAAGCGTTTTGCTCGCAATGACACACCCTGTATGGTCACCGAGGAAACCCTTATACCAGGTGTACAAGTATGAAATGCGGATTTTTTTTTCTAAAAAAAAAACACGTTAAATTCGGAAGAATGATAAAAAAGTGCTTTATTCAAAGTATGCTCCATCGCTTGTTATACATTTTTTCCATCTTTCGGGCAATTTGTGAATATCACGCCAGTAAAAATCTTCCCCTTTTGCTGCGAACCATTCATCGAGCCATTTTTTCACATCTACGTACGAACCAAAGCGCTGCTCAGCAAGTGCGTGACCCATCGATGCAAACAAGTGGTAATCTTAATAAGTCTGGTGAGTAAGCCGCATGGGGTAGAACTTCCCAGCTGAGTGCTATCAACTTGTCGCGAACCGGTTTTTCCGTATGTGATGGAGCATTGTCATGAAGATAAATGACTTTGTGTTACCTCTTTCGGTATTCTGGCCTTTTTTCAAGCAGCGAACGGTTCAAATCGGTCAATTGTTGTTGGTAACGTTTAGTATTAACCGTTTCTACAGGTTTTAACAGCTCATAATAGACCACGTCCCTCTGGTCCCACCAACACACAGAGCATCGTCTTTCTGCCAAAGCGATTCGGTCTTGCGGTCGATGTGGATGGTGCGCCTGGGTCTACCCATGATTTTTTGCGCTTGGGATTCTCAAAATAAATCCACTTATCATCCCCTGTAACTATACGATGCAAAAACGACTTCCTTTTGTACCGAGCGAGCAAAATGTCACATGTGTTTTTGCGCTTTTCCATTTGCCTGTCGTTCAACTCCTATGGTACCCATCTACCGATCTTCTGAATCTTTCCCATCTCTCGTAGCCGATTGGAAACAGCTTGTTGACTAACGCCCAATTGCTCGGCGAGTTGTTTTCGTGTTTGCGAAACATCTTCGTCCAACAATGCTTGCAATTCCACATCTTCGTATTTTTTTTGGCGGTTTTCCATGTTCCTTGTCTGCAACATCGAAGTCACCACTTTTGAAACGCCGAAACCATCGTTCAAACGTATCTTGCGATGGAGCATGTTCACCATAAGCTTCTCGAAGTAATCAGTATGATTCAGCAGCAGTTTTCTTCAAATGAAAACAAAAAATTAATGCTGTCCGCGAATGCTCTTTGTTCGGTATAAATTTCGACATATTGAACACAACAACACAACACTACGCACACACTTTTCAAATTTATCACTCGTGCGCGTCTGACACTTGTTGATGACACAACAAAATGGCGCAGTGTCAAATCTTTATGGCACAAACTGCATTGGTGCACCATCTGTTGTCTGAACTCCGCATTTCATACTTGTACACCTGGTAGTTTCCAACTACCCTGTACATAAATATATACACACAAACCAGTTACAGCATGTGTGGCGTGTATAGGAAATGTTCCAACGCCAGACTTTTTGACCCGGAAGCATTTGACAATTTGCCGAGTGACGCGTACGTTTAATTGAGATGTTTAGTTATGCGGACGTGGCCACAAGTGCCCCCCCCCCCCCCCCCCTTGTCTATCAACGATAATACCACGATGAAACGAGCATACGTAAACATGTTTTTTTTTCATAAAACAAAAAAAAATCGTAATATACGCAAATCCGTAATATCGAATAAAAATTAATCAGCGTAATAAAAATAAATATTTCCGAAGTATCGTTAATTATTTTGCCCCGAAAACAATTTCACCGGAATTTTTTTTTTTCGATTCAGCTTCTTATGTAAAATAAAAGAACGACGGCGGCAGGTTAGGGGGAGGGGGAGTTTTTTTAATTCCGAATAATCGACCTTCGTGCGTTACGTAATAATCATAAGGAGAGAGAAAATTTACGGAAAACCTTGTGTTCGAAATATTTCACTTTTTTTTACGAGGCCCGTGTCACTCTCGATTGGCTCGAGAGAAGTCCAATTTTTATCCTAGAAACGATAAATTCGTTTCACCCCGGACGCGACTACAAAGAAGCCGCTCGCCGCATTTTTCAGTTCGTATATATTCGTTTCGTATCGAAGATCTGTGATCTCGTTAATTTTTTTGTTTGTTTTTTTTTTTTTTAGATTGAGTATCAAATTTTAATGAAATTTTCGCTTTTTTGTTTTGATATGATTTCTTTTTTTTCTTTCGTGACGAACTTTTCGGGTTAACCACGTGCTGATGGAGCTTTGATCTCGCCCACGAAGTCTTGCGAAACGATGAGATAGATCTTTGATATATTTATGATAGAAGGACATTAATGTCAGAGAGTAACCTACTTGTTTGGCAAGATAGGAGTAATTTAATGTGTCAGCTATGGAGACTCTCGTGGAGGAGTCCGAAATTCGTATACCGATACGTTCGTAAACTTATGAGAAATGAGTGGGCTGGCATGTACAGGGTGTCCCATTTGACAATCCGCCGTTTGACAAAAGATGGCCCCGCCAGGAGGTTATGGTTGAAATTGGCAGATGTAAAATGTCATATCGTAAGGTTGGACACCTGGCAAGACCATAACCTTGAAATATTAGCGATTTTGTATCAGCGTGACATAATTTTTTTCATGCGAAAATGTCGAGTTTTGAGCCGAATAAGCGTAATTTGCGGGAACTTTTGATTTACTTGTTTAATTTGAAGAAATCTGCAGCTGAGGCGCATCGATTGCTTGTAGAAGCATATGGTGAGGCTGCTTTGAGTGAGAGCAGTTGTCGTGAGTGGTTTCAAAAGTTTAAGAACGGTGAGTTTGACGTCGAAGACAAAGAACGTAGCGGAAGGCCGAAAGTGTACGAAGACGCGGAATTGGAAGCATTATTGGAGGGAGATTCGTGCCAAACGGAAGAAGAACTTGCACTTACATTAGGAGTGACTGAACAAGCAATTTCACATCGTTTAAAATCGTTGGGAATGATTGAAAAGCAAGGAAATTGGGCTCCATATGAACTGAAGCCGAGAAACGTTGAACGCCGATTTTGCACATGTGAAATGCTGCTTGCCGGGCACAAGCGAAAGGGTCTTTTGCATCGTACAGTCACTGGTGATGAAAAATGGATCCACTGCGATAACCCAAAGAAGAGGAAATCATGGGGACCACCTGGCCATGCTTCAACATCGACAGCCAAGCCGAATATTCATGGAAAAAAAAACTCATGTTGTGTATTTGGTGGGATCAGCTTGGTGTCGTGGATCATGAGTAGCTCAAACCGAACGAAACCATTACTAGGGCTCTCTACCGAACACAATTGATGAGATGGAGCCGAGCACTCAAGGAAAAACGCGCCCACTACTACTCCAGACACGACAAAATTATTTTCCTGCATGATAATGCTCGTCCACATGTTGCGGCGCCGCTCAAAACCTACTTGGAAACAATCAATTGGGAAGTTTTACCCCACCCACCGTATTCACCAGACATTGCTCCCTCTGACTATCATTTATTTGGATCAATGACGCACGGCCTGTCTGAGCAGCACTTCACATCATATGAAGATACCAAAAATTGGGTCGATTTGTGGATAGCCTCAAAAGATGAAGAGTTCTTCCCACGCAGTATCCATATGCTGCCAGAAAGATGGCAAAAAGTAGTGGCTAGCGATGGACAATACTTTGAATAAAACATAAAGTACCGTTCTTTCACAATAAATGCCCAATTTTTTATTTAAAAAAAACAGCGGAGACTTATTTGCACTCCCAATAACGAGACTGGCAACGTAACGTTCTATCTGACAACATTTAGGACGCGGGACTTGGAGGGGCGACAGGTAAACATGTGATACTCCTTCAGTAGAAGTTTAAACTCACTAGGGTCATTTGGTTGTCCGTAGCGATTTTTTTTTTCGTGAAACAGTTTCGTAAGACTCTTTATCATTTGATTAAACACATTTGACTTTGAGTTTTTCGTTTGTGAAACTTTAAACGTGTTTTTCTCGAAACGACATTTTTTCAATTTGCGGGAATCATAACTCAAAAACTAATTGATGGATCATCTTCAAATTTGGAACACGTTTACATAATATAATTTCTTAAAACATGAACCTAAAGTTGGAAAGATTAGATTGTTTAAAACATATTTATTATTGCAAAATGCCGGGAACAACAATGCTAAAAATCGATCATTCTTTTTTTCAAACACTTTCCAACATTCAATTCTCGATTTTTTTTTTTTCAAAATTTAGGTTCATGTTCTTAAAAAACATCTCAACAATGTATAAAAATTTGTTGGACGATTTTAGATGCGAATTGCGAGCTGCACAATTCCCGCAAATCGACAACGACGATGAAGACACGCCAAGGGACACAGCGGATTGCACCTTAATTAATGCGTGAAATAACGTAAAAAAATTACCAGAGATGTATGAAAATATAAATAAATTATTTGCATAGTTGCGGAAATTTCCTTTTTTTTTAAATAAAATTTTTTTAAAAAATCATCTAATTTTCGTCGTCCTAAAGTGGTTGCCCGCCTTAAAACGGCTGTTACCGGCCAGCTGAAAGTCTATTCCAGTACCCAAGTTCCACCACTGCTATGAGGATTGAAAGAACCGTCTCCAGCGCTGTGTCGCTTTCCAAGGAATTTATTTTGAAAGAGACAATATAGAATTGTAATCCTATTGGAATAAAAAAAATGAAAAAAAAATCAGTCTACTGAATTTGCACACCTCGTATGTTTTGTAGAAATTTGAAAAAATCGTTTTTTTTCAGTTTATTTTATTATTCTACAAAAGTGCTGTGTGTTTGTTAAAACAAAAAGATTTGAAAAACTTTCGAAGTGGCCAGATATAAAGATGTTTCCGTCAAAACTAAGCTGTTTTTTTTTACGCAGAAAGAGAAGACGCTATGGAAAATATAGGTTTTCATTGAGAGAAAAAAGTTGACCGTGAAATCACCTTTAAAACGTCGACTGAATAAAAGAGTTGCCAATTTATTCCTCGTTTGAATCTACTCGATACGAGTCTCGAGGTTTTTTTTTTTTTAATTTACATCTCTGTTCTTAAGTTATTTCGTTGTCTCAAGATAAATGGGACACCCGGTATATATTTATGCGCACGATGTTTGGCAAGTCTGCAGGGATAAATCTGACAGCTAATGTTCCTAACCCCAATTTATGAAGGTTAAGTAATCGATACTCTAGCAGACCGTCTTTTTGATTACATATTATAGCGACGCACCTCCCAATTGCGTCATACAAAAAAAAAAGAATACCAATGAAACTCTTTGCTGCGAATTAAGAAAGTAAAAAGATTTTTTTTATTATTTTTTTTAAATTTTTTGGGTTTGAAAAGTGATGAAGAATATGAGCTCTGTCTGTTGGCCTGTTGGGCTCGCTATCATCGTGATCATCTGGAAGGGTGATCCTTTCAGGACCAGCCGTCGTTTCAGGACAAGACGTGGATGCGGCTCGATAATTGAGATAGGTCAAAAGTGAGATTCCCCCACAGACGCACACACGCGAATAGCGCGTATTACGCGAATTCCTTGGTACGCGCAATGAGAACAGCTCGAGTGGATCGCGTGATCGAGTACTCGCAGTCTTAATTAAACTTTGTACGCGAGGAACGTGAAGGAGAGGCGGGAGATGATGGAGGTTATGATAAAGAAGGAATAGAGGAGGAGGACGGTGAGGATGAAGAAGAAAAAGTGAAATATAATAGAGGAGATGATGAAGAAGAAATGGAAGAAGAAGAAGAAGTAGGAGCAGAAAATGATGGCAAAGAACAACAAGTCATAGCTAATATTGGCTGGGCAATAGAAGAAGTGTAAGATGATAAAGGAAGAATGGAAAAATAAGATAATGGTGAAGAAGAGCAAGTCGAAGATGATGAAGAAGAAATGGAAAAAGAAGAAGTAGAAGCGTAAGATGAAGGCGAGGAAGAAGATGAAGAAGTGGAAGCTAAGACTGGCTAGATGGGAGAAGTGTAAAATGATTAAGAAAGAATGAATGGAGAAGAAGATGATGAGGCAGAAGAAGTGGACGGTGTTGAGGAAAATGATGAAGAAGGAATGGAAGCAAAGGATGGTGAGGAAGAAGAAGAAAAGTGAAAGATGATAAAGGATATGATGAAGAAAGAATGGAAGAAGAAATAGGAGCAGAAAATGATGGCAAAGAAGAACAAGTGGTAGCTAATATTGGCTAGACAGGAGAAGTTTACGATGATGAAGAAAGAATGGAAGAAGAGGAAGTCGAAGATGATGAAGAAGAAATGGTAAAAGAAGAAGTAGAAGCGGAAGATGATTCCGAAGAAGAAGGAGAAGAAGTGGAAGCTAATACTGACTAGGTAGGAGAAGTGTAAGATGATGAAGAAATAATGGAAGAAGAAGGGGATGATAAAGAAGCGCAACTGGAACATGATAAAGGAGATGATGAAGGAATAGAAGAAGATGACGGTGAAACAAAACAAATAGGAGCAGAAAATGATAATGGCGAAGACGAAGTGGAAAGTTAATACTGGTTGAGCGGGAGAAGACGTGCAAGATGAGGAAAAAAGAATGAAAGAAGACAAAGATGATGGTGAAGAAGAAGCATGAGCCGTATATGGTGATGGCGGAGAAAACAAATCACTGGAAGATGATAATGACGAAGAAGAAGAAGGCGAAGCTGGTGAAGAAGAAGTAGGAGCATAAGATGATAAATAAGAAGAAGCAGTGGAAGCTAATACTGGCTGAGCAAGATAATAAGTGTAAGATTATGAAGAAAGAATGGAAGAAGACGGTGATGGTGAAGACGAACAAGTGGAAGATGATGAAAGAGGAATGGACGAAGAAAAAGATGATGGTGAAGAAGAAGAAGAAGAAGAAGAAGAAGAAGAAGGAGCACAAGATGATCCTGGCGGAGAAGACAGAGCAGTGGAAAATGACGATGCCAAAGAAGAAGGAGAAGATGCTGGTGAAGAAGGGGTACGAGCAAAAGAAGATTATGATCGCAAAAAAAAGAAGGTAAAGAAGAAGGAGAACACGATGGTGAAGAAACGGAAGTAGAACATGATGATGGCGAAGAAGAAAAACAAATGGAAAATCATAATGTCAAAGAAGAAGTGAAAGATGATAAGGAAAGAACGGAAGAAGAAGAAGAAAGAGAAGGATCGTGAAGGAGAAGTTGATAATAAAAAAGAAGATAAAGGAATAGATGAAGAACCAGAACTCGATGCTGAAGAAGAACTCGAAGACGATAAAGACCATGCTGAAGAAGAAATGAAAGAAGTCAACGCTGAAGGCGAAGAAGAAACAGACGTTGAAGAATAAGAACAAGAACCAAAACAACGAAGAAGAACAGGGCAACGAAGAAGACGAAGACGAGAAAGAAAGAGGCTCCTCGTCACTGATGATGGTGATTACGGTTGAAACAACGAGGGACCCAAAGGCGGACTGACATGAGCGAAGGGGGCCTCACCATGGCGCGTGTGTATTCATGTCGGAAGGAGACGAGGGAGTTGCTCGCGTAGGTCGTAGCCTCTTGAACTCTGTCGGCAGTTCCGGCTTTGGCTAATCGCGTACTCGCTATTAATGACCGGTTGATAGAGCGAGACCAAGTGGCAGAGAGAGAGAGAAAGAGAGAGAGAGAGAGAGAGAGAGAGACCTGCAGGCGCGGACATCGCTCGGGGGCATTGAATCTTTGCGTCGAGTGCGTAGCGTTATCATCCGTCATATTGTAGCAAGTAGTGTACATACATATCCGACCTCGTTCTCGTCAAGCCCTCCTCCCCGAGCGAATCATCCGCATTTTTATCAGCCTACCAGTCGCCAATGTTCAACAATATTTTTCGCCTCCATCATCGAAATCCCTAGAACTTTTTGTACGTGAACTTGAAAATACCCTTAATCGTAATCCACAAACAGTGTTCAAAAAGCTACAAAATTAAGGGGGTAGCGATATAAAAACCGTAGCGGCATTAAAAAAAATAGATTTTTTTTTACGTAAATGTTATTTAAACATTTAAAAAATGTAGTGGTAAAGTATTTAGCCGAAAAGTCATTGAAATCATCGAGTTTTTTAAGGCCTTAGGCCACTCTAGAGGCGAAAAAAAGGGCATGTTTTGTGATTTTTTTTTCAGCGAAAGCATAAAATGAATTGGAATTACAAAATAGGGGTTTTATTATACACGTAATTGACTATACAAAATTATTTTTTCACAGCTATACATGTCAAAATCGCGACTGTGCAGGATTTTTCCGATGAATCGGAAATGCCTGCTACGGTTGTCCGGTCCGATGTGAGCACTTATTCTATTGCCCAGGAACTGAAGATTAGCCAGAAAACCGTTTGGAAGCATTTGCATAAGACAGGTCTCAAGAAGAAGCTCGATGTCTGAGTGCCACACGAATTGACGCAAAAGAACCTTTTGGACCGAATTGATGCCTGCGATTCTTTGCTGAAACGTAACGAAATCGACCCATTTTTGAAGCAAATGTTGACTGGTTATGAAAAATGAGTCACATACGAGAACAACAGCTGAAAAAGATCGTGGTCCAATCGCGGTGAGCCGGTCCAAACGATCGCCAAGCCCGGATTTGGCCAAGAAGGTTTTGCTGTGTGTTTGGTGGGATTGGAAGGGAATCATCCACTATGAGCTGCTCCCATCGGGCCAAACACTCAATTCGGACCTCTACTGTCAACAACTGACCAGATTGAAGCAGGCGATCGACCAGAAGCGGCCAGAATTGGCCAATAGGAAGGGTGTTGTGTTCCATCGAGACAACGCCAGGCCGCACACATCTTTAACGACGCGCCAGAAGCTCCGAGAGCTTGGATGGGAGGTTCTATCGCACCCGTCGTATAGTCCAGACCTGGCACCAAGCGATTATCACCTTTTCAAGCATTTGCAAAATTTTCTTGATGGTACAAAACTGGCCTGAAGAGAGGCTTGTGAAAATGAGCTGGTCAAGTTTTTTTCCAATAGAGACGAGGACTTCTTCAATCGGGGAATTATGAAATTGCCTTCAAAATGGACAAATGTTATCGAACAAAACGGCGCATATTTGATCTAAATCGAATAATCCTATGTTAATTTCATCGTCGAAATGAAGCGAAAAAACGCTCAGAACTTTTTTACTTCATCTAATATAATAAAGCAATTACAATGGTGTTATTATTCTTGTTTTCTCAAAATATTTTCCCTTCTAGAATGACTTCAGCCTTAAGGTGTCCATATTTGCACCCTTCACCTTACAAAATGTTATAATAGTATATTTTCTGAATTACAAAGTTGACGTGAGATTTACATAGACCCCTCTCCCTAAATGAGATTTGGTGAGATTTTGCCAGACCCCCCTCCCCCCCATTCGAAGCTCACGTTATTAACGAACGTCCCCTTATCTAATACATTGTCCCTAAAATTTCATAAATGTCAAACATTTTGTTCCTTTCCAAAAAATAAAAATCCTCAAAATCGACTATTTTTTCGTCGTCCACATGTATCCTCCCCTCTCACGCTCAATCCGCTCTTCTAAAAAGAAAAACAAAACTAGCCGCGCGCTTTCAAAAACCCCGAAAACTGCCTAGAAAAAAGAATTCCCCAAAGCTTCAAGATCGTTACCATTGGTAGTCATTGGCACGTAAACTCGTCCAGATGCCGCGAGTTTGCCATTGTTGGCTGCATACTTTCAGTGAAAACTCGAATGACAAGTTCTCGAAGGAACACGCACGCGCGCATGTGAAAATCGACAATCACGTTCTCGCAGAGTTGAGTAAGAAGTTCTCTGTAGCTCGCGTCATTGTTACTCGCTGACTGCGGCAGTGCCTTTGGGGCCCTCTCAGCTTAAGTTCTCATTAACGTGGGGACAACGACGACGACGAAGACGACGACGACGACGACGACGACGACAGGCTACCCCGGACATAGATCGATCTGCGGATACCGCGGCTGACTCGGACTCGGCACGAACGCCAAGCTGGTGAGGAGAACGCGGCGGAATCGCCGAGCAGCTGTCCATCGAAACGCGGAGGAACGCGCACCAATGAATCTAGGAGTGAGCCGCTCCGGGGAACTGGATTCCACGATGATTGATCCCAGGCCGCTATAGGCCGTCGTCACAGCCGGCACTCGTAACACCCCCCCCCCCCCCCCCCCCCGCCACCCCTCACCGCCGCCTATTCGTCGTATTCCGATTCCCCACCCCCTCACTCTCTCCCTTTGGAGAGTTCAACCCTCTCTTTCCATTTGCATCTGTTGTGGCTTTCTCCACTTTCTTTATTTTTGGCTTTCTTTTTTGCTTTGACGAGTGCGTCAGTGACGACAGTTGAGAGAGGAAGGAAAAAAAGTCTGTGGACGAAATTGCTGTTATTCTTATTGTTTCACAGACCATCGTTCTCAAATGACTAAGGCCATATTTGCTCAACCTGCCCCGATAGTAGAGTAAGTTGAGCACGAGTATGAGGTAAGTTGGACAATGTAAGAATTGCATCGAAAAATCAGATGCACGCAACATGATTTGGTACAATGCAGTAATAAACCAACAGTTGCATGTTAGTTAGGTGTTGAAACATTAACAATTGCAATGAACTTTGGAATATTTTTATTCATACAATGGTAGAAGAAAATCTTTGAATCACGTTTATTTTTTTTTTACTTTTGGGTGTAAAAATAATGAAAAGTCCCGTGTTACCGTCTCGTGCGCCGCATGGCAACGGCCCGAGCAGAAATCTAATCAGGCTGCCTGAGGATCCATCAGGGCCGGATCAGGGATCAATAAGGCGCCCTGATCAGGTACGCCTGATTTCAGCCAGCCAGGAGCCTGAGCAGGGATCAATAAGGCGCCCTGATCAGGCACGCCTGATTTGCGCTAGACAGGGGCCTGAGCAGGGATCAATAAGGCGCCCTGATCAGGCACGCCTGATTTGCACCGGATAGAAGTCTTATCAGGTATCAATAAGACGCCCTGATCAGGCACGCCTGATTTGCGCCAGACAGGGGCCTGAGCAGGGATCAATAAGGCGCCCTGATCAGGCACGCCTGATTTGCGCCGGATAGAAGCCTTATCAGGTATCAATGAGGCGCCCTGATCAGGCACGCCTGATTTGCGCCGGATAGGGGCCTGAGCAGGGATCAATAAGGCGCCCTGATCAGGCACGCCTGATTTGCGCCGGATAGAAGCCTTATCAGGTATCAATAAGGCGCCCTGATCAGGCACGCCTGATTTGCGCCGGATAGAAGCCTTATCAGGTATCAATAAGGCGCCCTGATCAGGCACGCCTGATTTGCGCCGGATAGAAGCCTTATCAGGTATCAATAAGGCGCCCCGATCAGGCACGCATGATTTGCGCCGGACAGATTGGGCCGGAAAGATTGGGACGGTCATCGCCAAAACCGGAACAAAAACTAAACGATCAAGTCAAGTAAAATAAAAACTTAAACTTAAAAAAAAAAGTTTTCATATGTTTCATATTTTTAATAACGTTAGTAAACTTGATGACCCGTAACTGCGATAATAATTTAATAAATGTTGATCTATTTTTAAACAAAAAATTAATCGAATGATTGAGCCAGATGACACGCATGTCTCAGGCTGGATGAGGCACCTGATCCGGGCCAGATAAGTTGCTTGATCCGAGCCAGATATAGTGCCTAATCCGAGCCTGGTAAGGTGCTTGATCCGAGCCTGATAAAGCGCCTGATCAGAGCCTGATAAGGTGCCTGATCCGGACCTGAATTTGCAAAAGCGTTACATCCCTGATCAGGGCCGGACTAAATTTGCCTGATCCGGCCCGGATTTGCTATTGTGGCAGCCTGATCCGGTCCGGATTTCACCCTGAACAAATTTCTGCTCGGGGGGCGATGGCGTGATGTGTTCTCCTCCCCCATACCTCTCTTTCCACCATTTGATGCACCCGCGCGCGGTGCTTAGTTTTCCAGATATTTCGATTGCCCAACTTACTCGACTGCTCGATATGCCCCTCCCTACCCTACGACTAAAGGGTGTCTCGAGATGACCTTACATTTTAAATTGCGCGGATTTTTTTTTCGCGGCGAACATAGAGTACTGATCTTTGACAACTGGCAGCAGGAAGTATCGAGGTTTAGTCATGGACAATTACACGATCAAGCAACGCATAGGAGATTTAACGCCATTGGACTTCTTTCTTTGGGTCTTTTCTGAAAGGAAAAGTGTATGCCGATGATCCACAAATCATTGCGGAGCTCGAGGAAGCAATTGGACGTAACATTAATGAAATTAGTGCGCAATTATGGGAAAATGTTATTGATGTTCGTCAAAAGAGTGACGAGGCCGCCATTTATCGGATCTTGTGTTCCACCCATAATCCCCATGTTTGTACTTTATTTTTCGTTAGAAAAAAAAAAAAATTAAATATCGTCCCGTTTTCCAGGCCCCAAGCTTATTAAGACCCGTTAATTTGTCCCTGATTCGTTTTGCGCTATTAATGAAGATTCCGACTTGCAATTACATCCTCGAGGCATAACGCAGCAAAGTATAAAATCTGTTACGCCCTCGGACTTCCTCTACCGAGGATCGGCTCGGTCTTCCAGGTACTTATAGTTTTATTGGTCGTTATTAGTGGCTGTAGAGCTTGAAACGCACCGATGGCTGCCTGGTAAGAGAATATGGTTTGCTTTATCGTGGTTTAAGCTTTTGTACTATTATTTTGCCTATTATTTCTATCTTATGTCTATTTTCAGTTTATTTTATCGCTTGTATTATTAGTACCTTAAGTTTCCACTTTGAATTATTTGAGACGTTTCTTCTTCATTTTGTATCAATTTGTACGCAACTTTCTTAACTTCGTATTCATTTTTTACGCTGTTTAGTTTATTTTTGATATTTTTATGTAACGCTTGATTGTTTTGTAGATCCATTTTTTTTTTGTTCTAAACATTGATTAAGGACGTGACTGTCTTCTCTCTCTCTCTCTCTCTCTCTCTCTCTCTCTCTCTCTCTCTCCCTTCCTCTGTATGTGTATATATATATTAATCATTCCTTGTTTCTTTTTAATATTGAAAAACATAAAAGAAACATTTCGATCAATAAAATATTTTTGAGGTCATCGACGATGATGGAGTTTTTTTTAATTCCCAACCACGTTGAATTTTGACACATCAATTTTGCACTCGACAAGGAAAGTCAAGAAGATACAGGATGAAAATTACAATTATAATAATGTGTTTTTTTTTAATCTGGCGCGCAGATTTGCCGCCCGAGAAAAATATGATATTCAATGATTTTTCAAGTCCTCTTCGGAAAAAAATAGAGCCTATTTTTGTGAAGAGTAATATTCGCCAGAAAAAAAAAATGGCCATCTCGGAAAAAAGAAATCAAAATTCCATTTTTAGTTCAGCAGAATGAAGATAATTAAATTCCGAATACGAAACACTGCTAAAAAAAAAATCTTTTCAAATAGAACTAAATTCCATTCATCCACTTAAAAATGCAGCTTTGATCATTTTTCTTTTCCCGTCAACGTGATGCATAAAAAAATGTTTTTTTTTTTTCAGAAGTGTTCAGAATTGAATCATCTTCATGCCGTTATCCACGAAATATAATGTTAATTTTTTTCCAGTATCCACAATTTTCCCTGGCAAATACGATACGTCCAAAAAAATAAGCTGTATTTTTTTTTTTTCTCGACCAGGACTCGAAAAACGATTGAAAATCATACCCAGTTGCAAAATCGCCGCGCAAGATCCTCAAAAGAAAAAAAACATCCCCTAAAATACTTGAATGTTTTAATCCGATAAAAAAAAAAAGCCACAAATAATAATAATAACAATACACACGTAACGACGGAATGTTTAACTTGAATTATCTCGAGCGGCAACGAGTTTTATCGAGATCGAAGTGGTCACGCTATATTCTCGGCGCAACGTTAACACGAGACCGATCCTCCAGTGTTACGTCATGGTCGAAGAGTGTCGGGCCCCGGAATGGCTCGGGAAAGCGAATGGGTCAGGGCAAGGTGGTGGAGAACGAAATAATTCGACGAGGAAGGAAATTTCGTCGATAAGAGATGCATGGAACTTTGAGGGAGAAAGAATGCAAGAGAGGAAGCCAAAGAAAGAGAGAGAGAGAGAGAGAGAGAGAGAGAGAGAGAGAGAGAGAGAGAGAGAGAGAGAGGAGTAAAGCTCTTGGGAAAATTGGCTCAGAGTTTAGTGCGAAACTCGTGGGCTGGTGTCGAGTATTTTTGGCTCGGACCGCCCAGTTGGAGGTGCAATCGCATTCTGCGGTTAAATTCGACGATTCTAAAAGCCAACAACGGCGTCAAACAAAGAGGTACGACAGGGAGGATTTTAGGAGAGAAGGAGAGAGAGAGAGAGAGAGAGAGAGGGTGAGAGATGTTGAACCGGAAAGGCCCTAGTAACTCAATAGTCGAGAAGAAATTGTCTTAGAAATCAAATTGGATTCTCATACAGTCTCATTCGGGGTAAGTGTGCCCAACCGCTTTATCACCGAAAGAGGTGATGGGGAGGTTTGCTCGTTTGCTTGAGCAAGTCACACGAGCCAGAGTGAGGAATTAGTTTGGACTATCGAAAGTGACGCACTGTATGGCCTTTGTATTTTTTTTTATTACATAAAAAACATAGAAAATCCCAAAATATTTTTTTCTCTCACGCGCAAAGAGTGTAACGACTAAGCACGAATTGCAATTAAGGTAAGTTTTGTTTATTCGTGTGAGGAATTCATTTGCGCTTAATGATCAGCAAAATGTTGAGGTTCTCATATGCGTTTTGTCTTGCTGGGCTACACTGACAGAAAAATTCTTTTGATATTAACTAGATGCGTCTATTTGTTTTTTTTTTTTATTTGAATTAACCAGATTTTTCGTGAAATCAAATTTTTCTAATTGCATTCCATTATTAAAATTATTTATTTTAAATATATTTATTTATTCAAATAAAGATCTATTTGATATCGTGTAATAACTAAATATTTTCTTTCTTTCTAATAAATCTGTGATTTGATTCCATCTGGTAGTATAAGACAAAAGAGACAGACCGAAAAATGGTACACGATTCATTCTCACAAAAATCTCATGGCTTTGTTTTCATTGAAAGACTGTTGTAAAATTCGGCAGTTGAGGAAAAAGCCTTTCTATAGAAAAATAGTCGCGACTGTTAATAAAAGGCACGACGATACCTTACTTTTCTTTCCAAATAACAGCCTTGTTAGTGAAAAAAAAAGAAAAATAATTTAACTTTTTTTCACCGCACTTTTGTGTCATGAATCCATATTCCTATATCGTATTTTATCTTTATTTATTTAATTTGAATCTAATCTTTATTTATTTAATGTGTATATATTTAATATTGAAAAAGAATAGCTTGAAGAAATTGAAAAAAATATATTTGAAAGAAATAGGGTCGTAGTAGGCCACGAGACAAGGAAAAAACCTATTTGATTTAAATAGATCCTATTTAAATTAATTTTTTTTTTTTTGCAGTGTAGGGACGTGGTAGGATCTGGGTACTGCCCGAAAAATGTCTACACGTAAATATACGTAAACGTGAGAAAGTTACTCACTGTATTCGGATGTGTCGTCAGTCGATCCATTGACGGTGCCATCCCGTAGTATCTGAAGATGTCGATTTTTAATGTACATCTGTATCTTCCTGGATGCCCCGCTGATGTGGCTAAGATTGGCGGACCTTTCAGCCCTTACACCTCCATCAAGATCAACCGGAGCTGCCCTGACAGCACCGACGATAGTGCCGATTGTCCCTAACAAACCAAAACCAGCACAAACACCCGAGTTCCTACCACCGCCAAAAGTGGCATAGTTCGATCTAATTGGATTCCGAAAAGCGACGAGAAAGAGCAACAGGGCAAGCTGAACGTACGATGAGGCTCGGGATTTCCTTCTCTCGCGTTGCTTTCTCCTCTCCCTCGTCGCCCGTTCGATCTCCTCCTCGCTCTTGATCGAGACAAGACCATCCGGTATCGTGGCGAAGCACCGTAACTCGTAATTCCCACATTTGTAAACCCGTTGACTAGAGATCACGTCGAGAACGTCGAGGTCTTTGAGCCGCGATGCCTCATCGTCACCGAAGAGCCTCGTAACGATCGACGACGATCGTGACTCGTTGTCCGTTCGATTGAGGCACGAAAGTGGCCTCAAGTGACGGCTGGTGAACGCGGATGGTACTGTCTCCTCCGTGAAAATCGGTAACCTCCGCTGTTCGAAGTTACCATCCGAGAATGGGACACCCATCGAGGAATCGGCACCTCCGTCCACCTCGAAAATCTCCTGGCACTTCCTCTTACGACGCTTGATCCAACGTTGTCCAACGGCATCGCAACGCTTCCGGTCCCGAAGCCGCAATCCACGATCCGCCGGAAACTCAAGCGGGATCGGTAGCGAAGCTTTACCGATCGATTCATCGCTCCAGGTCGCCTCAACGGCTGGTAATCCATTGCAGGTTGATGCAGACCGTTTCCGGTGATAGTGGCTCGTGGAGCCAGCCAATGAGGATAGCTCGACGCGTTCAACACGGTGCAGCACCCTTGGCCCGCCCGTGTCGATCACTGCGGGCATGACGCTCTCATCAATCCGCCGTACCCGGCACTTTACTCTCTCTCTCTCTGTCTTCCTCCTCCTTGCTCTCCTGCTCCTCTTCTTACTCCTTATCGGACCTTATAAGTCCCCGGTCTGACTTCAGAGATGCCTTAAGCTTAAGGCAGCTGCTCTGATGCGATGAGTTACTAGGCTATGATCCATTGAGTCCCTATGAGAATGACGAGCCTCGAGCGAACTCGCGAGCCCTCGCTCCGAGAAGCTCCTTTCCCACTTCCGATAGCGGAACATCCTTCCGATCAGGAACTTTCGGTCCTAACTTTCCACGATCCAACACGCTGTTGTCCCTCGATCAAGATGATCAACCTGCCGATAAACGCTACTCCTTTTTGATTCACTCAACTCACAGACACACAGAACACTATTTCCTCTTCCCTAGCACAGCTTAGTTCCACTTGCCACGATCGATACCAAATCAATCACAAGAAACACCAGCTCGACTGGGATTCGCCTTAACGGGCTCTCTTACCACCTCGGGCTCCTCCGCAATCCAACTTTCGTTGCCAACGCAAACTGCACTCTTTCTTCCGGTTATCTCTATCTCTCACTCACCCTTGATCAACTCGCACTTGGATATTGATAGCCGGAAAGAAAGAAAAAAAAATAGGCTACCCAAAACTCGCACCGATCTTCTTCAGGTCCTGGCTATTGTTATCGCCAGTCGTTGGATGTCTTCACTGGGTAACATTCGCGAACTTTGCACTCACTTTAACCTCGTTTCACCTGTCTTCTTCTTCACTCACTCGGCGCAACACACACGGGCTGAGAGATAAAAAAAAGAGGCGAGTTTCCGGTGCGTATAAAAACCGTTGCACAATCAAATTACGGTTGGTTCAGGCGCTGATACTGAGACAATTCTCTCAATATCTCTCTCTGGGGGTCCTCGTCCTTTGGGCGTTCTTCCTGACGAAAATCTCTCTCTCTCTCTCTCTCCCTTCTCCCGTTCTTTGGCTCTTCGATGGTTCCAATCCGTTGTGTAATAACGAGAAAGGGGGCAACGAACGGGGATGTCGGCTGGTGGGGGTGGACAGCCTCCGGAAGGGATCAAGAGAGAGAGAGGGATAAAAAAAGTGAGCGACAGTGTGACTTTGAGCGTAGACGTTGATGAAGATTAGAGCAACCGATCTAGAGACCGTTATCAGAAGTGACCAACTTTCTCACTCGCTCTCTGTCTCTCTCTCTTGAGATATCGAATCTGACGACACTGCGCAAAGACTGGTCCACACTCTTCTCTGTTGAAGCACCAACGTTTCACGGGTGGTATAATAAAAGGGGGGGACTCGGGGAGGGAGCAAGTTTATCTCTCGTAGGTCGGATGATGCCGGTGCGGCGTCCGAGAAACTACTGAACGAGCGTGCTCTCGCGGTTCTCTCTTCTCCGGCAGTGGCGGCTCTCGGGTTCGGCCACTTCGACTCTCTCGAGCCTTCTCTCTCTCTCTCTCTCCTTCCCTCCCTCTCTCTTGCTCCCTGACGAACTCTCTCGCTCTCGTGTCTACCAGAGTGGATACCGACACACCAGCACGCGCCGCCACGCCGAGCACCAGCAGCAGCAGCAGAAGCAGCAGTGGCAAACTAGCCCTGGCGTAAGACACTCGCTTCTCTCAATGTGGATTGGATATCGTTGAGACGACCTCTCTCTCTATGTACGTAACGTGTCACATGCACCAACACCAGTGCGAATTATAAACACGACAACCAGCTAACGTCCCAATGGTACGGTGGACACACGTGCGATGATCAGCTCCAACCAGCAGCCGATTATCCCTTTCCTGTCGTCAATCGTCAATCTTCCCCACGAATCCTTTATCCATCATTTCCATACGCGAAACTGCCTGTCCCTCTCGCGTGGTGTCCTACACTTGCGGAAGAATCTACGATCATGCAGCACTCTCGGACTTCGTATCGTTTCGTTTTGGGCTCGCCTGAAACGCCCACGCCTTTTCATTCCTGCAACAAGAACGATAGCTGTTGGGGGACGAGAACTCTTGGGGCTTGTCTTCTGCTTGGGAATATCTATACTCAATTTGGGGCTAGGTAGCCTAATGGAGAACACTCGCTAGATTGGCTGTCCGTCCGTCGTATGATAGAGATCAGACTGTGCCAATTGGGGAAGACTCTGTGGGTATGGAAAGCTGGCAATGTTTTGGACACTGTCGGAGAGGGATTGTTAATTTGGCTACGGGCGCCTGGAGGGTGAGAAAGATTGCCTTTTTGTAGCGAGGAGATGAGGAACATGCTGGAGGGCCTATGGTTGAAGAGGCTTGTTTAAGTTTAGAAAGCTGATGAAGGAATGATCGAGATCGTGTTTTTCCAAGCTGGCGAGACTCTGGTTGACACGTCTGAGATGCTTTTGGAGAAAGGCATGTTTGGGTTTAGGAAGCTGAGAGTAGGAGAGGATTCGGTAAGCAAACAAGGAACCCTTATAACTTTGTCATATCCGTCCGTCACAGCCTCACAGTTTCTACAGTTTTAGACCTTTATGCATGAAACTTTACGAACGGATGCTCCAGATGAGCAGCACGATTAATATGTAGCAAAATCTTGAAACACTTTCTGAGGCACTTCCCCTTCGGGAAATATCAACTTTGGCTAACATTTTCGGAACCCCACTGGAAGAGGTTTCTGTGGGTCAAGGATGCTGATAAAAATTGACGAATCCCGTGCTGAAAACTGGCAGGGTATACCTAATACAATTCGGGGCGTTCAATGGAATGATTTGTGGATTCCATAGTAGGGTTTTCGGGAATGGTAGGATAGATAGGTTGAATAAAACTATGGCCTAAGTACGAAGACCACTTTTTCTTTTTCCCTCGGTTTCCCATACATTGGCGTTCCCTAGGGAATGCACCCATCAACGCGAGACAGATAACTCAAGAATAAGGTCTGCGCAATGCGGCGAGAGAGCACCGGACGTACCGTTTCTTTGGTTCCTTTCACTGTCCGTTGATCTTCTCGGACGTTTGATGCGCTGGTTCTTCTGTCCGTTCTTCTGCCTCTTCCCCGTTGTTTTTCTTCTGCTGCCTTTTGCCTCAGCTTCTCCCGTCGACTTGGCAGACTTCCGCGACTAGATGCCTTCAATGTCCTCCAGCTTTATACGTTCCTCGGTCGATATATCCTCGCGCAAAGGCTAAAAGATGAAGGCACCTATCTCTCTTTTGGCCTTCAAATGCGTCTGTCAATCGTTGAGATTGCAAAGAATTGTGGTAATTCCTTCGGGCGTATTACAACTTGATCCAATTCACCTGGCGGTTCAGTATCACCTGTCGACAGAATAATTTCTCAATTCAATCAACCGATTCATCAAAAACATTTCCACTGCTGTAAGATCGTGTCCAAGAGTTTCGGAGTTTTGGATCTTAGGATCTTTGGGGCAAGCGAAAGCGGAAGCGAGACAATGAGAGGAGCAAAAAGCGTAAAACTGACAGTACATTGTTAAGAGGGAAAATACAAATAGACGACGAAAAAAAGACGAATTTTATGATTTTTTAAAATGAAACGAAACGTTCCTTGTTTATCAAACTTTGGGTACAATTTATCACACAATTAAACCGTTCAGATTAATTTTTTTATGAAAAAAAATATTGCATATGGCGACGTTATGACGTGGTCCACCAGGAAGGTTTTGACGGCAGTTGTCCGTTTGGGGAAAATCCACCGACTTCAATATAGATCTGAAAAATATGGGCCAAAAATGTTTAGTATCTTAAAATTCAAATTTCGAACTTATACCTGAAAATCATTTAAAAAGTTGACAATTAGAATGGGACTATAACACCCTGATCACAGTGGGGTCGCAATGACCCCAGCCACGTTTAAACGATTGCCGCGTTGACCGTATCGTTCCGAATGACTCAAAAAAAATCAGGATATCAGTTTGAACATTCTAGAACGTGGCTTTCTCGGTATTATATTTTTATCGAATTTTAAAATGGCGGAAAAAAAATCAGCAACGGGCCAGCGCAAAAAAAACACTTTTTTTACTAAAAAAAAAATCACAACTCTTGCAATTTTCAATTTTTTTTCATAAAATTTTAGGCTGATACTCCAGATATATGATAGTTTAAGGAAAAAAATAGCTCCACAGTGGGCGTTTCAAAAACGATATTTATTCTTGTATCAAAAGAGCCATTTCGGAGTGAAATGAACGATAATCATGAAAAATTCGCGATTTATCGTAAAAAGTGACCTCCAACAACTGACAGTAATTTTCGCTTAGTTGCGCCTGGGGTGATTTGTGACCCCAGGTGACCGCGGAGGATTAACCAACATTTTACCCAAAGAAAAATTCATTTTTTTATGCCGCTACATGTATTCGCCAACCTCTCGCACTAAAACTTTTACTCGGCTATGCACGAACTGTCAGTGGAGACGAGAGAAGCCCGGGCCTCATCCTGTGCAGCCGATAATAGCTCCGTCATACGGATGAGCCCCCGAGGAAACTGAGCTCATCGCACTTCCAGATTACATCCCTCGTCTCTCCTCCTCACCACTCGTCGGATTCTACTCACGCTCGTCTCATCCCGCTGCACACCGAACCTCGTTAGTCACTCATCTTTATTCTTTTCACCTCTTCGAGACTTCCACAAGCTCATAAACGCCCCAACTCCCTCCCCCCCCCCCCCAGCCCCCTCCCCCAACCCCCCTCTACCCTGCTATGAAACGAGAGTGACGCGAGCACAAGAGCAAAATGGACAACAAAGAAGAGGAAGAAGCACCCAGGTTAAGTATCAGCGATTAGGACAGGCGCCAGTGTCCATATAACGTAAGAAGCGAAGCCAGCAGTACTTTGGATTACGCCGGACCACAAAAAAAAAAAGAAAAAAAAAACAGGATACACTCGAGAACGCTTTACCGTTCGGCTGATAACGCCACTTTGACGAGACGTCAAGGATTCCTCGGTAGAGAAAGTGTTGTCAGGATTCCTTGGGTTTCTTTTTTTTTTTTTTCGTCATTGCTGGATACAGCTACGAGACTTTGAAGCCCCCGCAACGAAGTGTTCTTCGGTAGGAGGGCAAAATCTGTTGTACGTTATGCCTTAAGTACAGTAATATCTCGATTTTTTTTTTCCATTCTCCTTTATTTTTCCGCCAGTTTGTTTATTACACCGAAGGGACTACTTTGTGTCGGTTTCTGCAGACCCTATTACGCGGGTCTTACACACCGACGCAACGGTAGTTATCGAATAGCGTAGACAAGAACATAACCGGAAACGTAGAAATGAGGGAAAACGTCGAGCCGACGAATAATTGTTTTACGGAAAGTGGACGTAGTACTCATCTTGGAAGAAAAAAAGTTGGATATTTTAAGGTAGTAGTCTCGCCAAGGCGTTTTTCTATAAATTTATTTATTTATTTTGAAGACCCATTCAGGATACTAGGCCTTAGGCCACTCTAGGATTTTTCAAAAATCGGTTTTTTTTTGTCAAAAATGTACCTTTGTACCTATAAAATTATATTCCAAAAAATTATGGGTGTGAAAAATCTCTAAGTATAGCTGTGAAAAAAATTATTTTTTATAGTCAATTACGTATACAAGAGAACCCATATTTTGTAATTCCGACTTATTTTTTGGTTTCACTGGAAAAAAAAATCACAAAATATGCCCTTTTTGGCCTCTAGAGTGGCCTAAGGCCTTAAATAATTACCTGGAAATTTTCAAAAGGATTCACCGTTGTGTCAAGGTATTGACAATTAAGGCCTCATATACGCGATTTCGCCGATTTTCGAAGGTGCTTTTCTAGACGCGGTTAAAAAAAAAATTACGCATATATTGACAACATTTTTTTTACAGATCATTTATGCACATTGTTAAGTATATGTAAAAAAAAATCAGAAATATTAACAAATGGCAGAGATATAACATAATAAAGCAATGTATTTTTTTGCGCGCGCGTTGATGGTGAAAGTTCTCGGCATCGATATGGGTGTCTGAAAAAAAAAATGAACATATTTATAATTGCATAATGAATGTATCTTCAGTGTGAACCAACAATATTATTTTTTTTTAAATTATTATAATAAAAATTCGAAACTCCAAATTTTTTTACTCAATTTTCCGTCGGTATTTTATTTTTCATATTTTTTTGTGTCATTGAAATTTTTGTTTCTGTGGTTCACACGATAGATGATGATACTAAGAATATGTTGTAAAAATTTCAAAGCGATCTGAACCTTCGTTCGAGAGTTAGAACTTTCACAAGGTTCAAAAAAGTGAATCGTGAAAAAACGGCTTTGATGTTGGCGGTCGGGCGCGCCGCGCGGTATCTATTACGCGCTCTAAATGCTGTAACTTTAACAATTTTTGGAATTTTTCAAATAAAAGCTTAAAATATTCCTAACCGTTCAGGCTAATGGAATAAAAAATAAATCAAAAATGAAAAATTTTGAAATTTTTCGCGTATATAAGGCCTTAAAGATTTCACGGTTTTACACGTGTTCTTATGGGGAGCAGTGGAACATTTCACATTTCACGCAATAAATTCGAAACTTTTGTACAGATTTTTTTTTTTCAACTCTCAATTACAGAGGAACATATGACCAAGTGGGTGAAAAAGAAATCATGAACTTTGATCGTCTAGTTTCAGAGATATAGCGATTTAAATTAAGCAATGTCTGGCGACGCTAGCGCCACGAAGCGACTGGAGCAAACTAGAACTAGATTACAGTAGTGTGTGCATATCCCTATACGCAGAGTGTCTGCGTAATTAGCAGCCGAAATGGATAGTCTGATACAAAAGTAAGGATTAGGTAAACATATTAGGCGTTTTCATCACTGCTTTATGAGTTTTTTTTTCATCCCGATAAGATGTACAACCTACATTGTAAGGATATTTCGCAATATTTCGGAGCTTTCATCGATTGAGCGGAGAATAAACTTTTCAACGTGACTACGGTGAGACTACTACCTTGAAGAAGATTGAGGATGGTGGAAAAGTTACTGCAATAGCCAAAGATTTTGATGTAACTAGGGCAATTCATACTTTTAGGTTACTTGATACCCTGATAACCAAATTGCTCGTAGACTTCTGATTGCGCATGCTCCTACCACTTGCTACCCCTGGACAATGCTCAAGACACACCCTTTGAACTCGATCTTGTACCAGTGCGAGTTGAAGCCGAGAGACGTCGAAGGGCGTCTTTTTACGTATCAACAACTGCTTCAATGGCAAAAAAGGAAAGGTTTTTGGCATCGTATCGTGACTATGACGAAGAAAAATGGATACTCTACGATAAGCCTGAGCTGAGAAAATCGTGGGGTAAGCCCGGCCATGCATCAACATCGTCGGCAAAGCCGAATATCCATGGTTTCAAGCTTCTGCTCTGCATTTGATGGGATCAGCTGGGTGTAGTTTATTACGAGCTGCTCAAACCGAACGAAACCATCACGGGTGATCGCTATCGACTACAATTGATGCTTGTTTGAGCCGAGCATTGAAGGAAAAACGGCCGCTACGCGAGCCGAGACACGACAAAGTGATTTTGCAGCGTGACAACGCTCGGCCACGTGTTGCCAAAACCGGTGAAAAGCTACTTGGAAACGCTTAAATGGGAAGTCCTAGCCCACCCGCCATATTCACCAGACATTGCCCCGTCCGATTATCACTTCTTCCGATCGATGGCACATGGCCTGGCTGAGCAGTACCTCCATTCTTACGAAGATGCCAAAAAATGACTCGACACTTGGATAGCCTCAAAAGACGTGTCGTTTTTCCGACGTGGAATTGAAATGCTGCCGGAAAGATAGAAAAGTCATGGCTAGCGATGAACAATACTTTTAATTACATGTTTATTTACTAATTTTTCAAAATAAAGCATAAATTTTCATGAAAAAAAAAAAACAGCGAGAACTTATTCAACATCCCAATAGATCGTAACTCAGACATGCTGGCACAATTTCTACACGGGCATTGGAACAATGAAAGCGTGGCAACCCATAAGATTAGCCAATATCACGAATAATTATAATAGCGATATTTGATTCGGCTCGATTTCTCTCTCCCACTTCCGCTGCATCTCCTTTTGGTGCGGGCACGCTCCGTTGAGCAACTTTGGCCCGGGTGGCATCAGCGATCCATTCGGGCGGTTAGAATTGCGAGAAAAAATCAGCGGGGGTCCATTCTCTCTCTCTCTCTCTCTCTCTCTCTCTCTCTCTCTCTCTCTCTCTCTCTCTCTCTCTCGCTGTGGTCTAAATTTACAATTGAATCATTTAGCGTATAGGACCGCCCTGAAGCGATAATTCTATCCGTCTATATATTTCTTTTTTCAACCATTTACACACTCATAAATATCTATATACATCGAACCCAAAAGAGATTCGGGCTTGACCAAATGCGAAATTTAATTATTCCGAAACCGTTCTTCGTTTGTCTAGACGAGAGGGCCCCCGTAATTCGTTTCTACGATGTTAATCAATTTAGTTATTCCTCGGGAGGGACAAACGAGGCCCGTCCGAGACGAAAACGAATTAAAAAAAAAATATACATATATATTTTAATAACAATCAAGATCGTGTGGTGCGTGTGTGTACGTGAGGTAAGAAACCGACACGACCCTGAGGTGTCTCGTTCTCCAAACGGACTTGGCACGCTGGACGGCCGCTGTTTCGTGGCTGCCAAAAAAAGAATAAATTAAAAAAGAAAAGAAAAAGCCAAAGAATTTTTCATGCCGTTCGATCGCGATGTGCCGGCCAGTAGTTCGTCCTACTTGTATGTTTATATATGAGCGACTGAATCGAAAGCCCTCATAACACATGGGAACGGAAATGTCATGGTAGACGTTGATCCCTCGAGGGTTGAAGGCGTGAATGCGTGTAGGAGCTGATTCCCGCAGGACCCGTCACGCCACACGCGTTAGATAACTCGATCAATCCGACATAATGATTGAGCCTGATTATGACGAATGATACTCTTTCACGTTTTTGGGACTCTTGCATCAAGTGCATCATGCCAGTCTCGGTTGCAACGCGTCCAACATCTCTCCTCGCTAGCACCTCATTAAAATCTCTAATGTAGCTTTAGACGTATATATATATATATATATATATATATATATATATATATATACAGTACTGGACAAAAAAAAAATACGCACTAGTCGAAATTTCTTACCGCACTAAAATTTACATAGCGGACTCAAAAATAAAGATAATTGAATTTCCCAAGTGGCGTTTTAAAGAAGACAAGTTTACCTTTATTTTGCCTTTTTAGAAAATTTTCTACGATTTTTTTTCGCAACGGTGCGCACTTTTGAACGTGGCCATTTTTCGGCTATTTTTTGGCCGTCGAAAATTAACTGCAAAGTTTGTGGAAATTTTTTTCCTCGGTTTTTTTTTCCATGGGAAACTTAAAAAGAATATCAAAACCGACATTTTTATTTTTTAGAAAGTCTCGTACGATTTTTTTTCGCTCCAGTATTGCATTTTTAGCTAAAAAGGGCATGTTTTAGAAAACAAGGCGTCATCGAAGAACTATAGGGTTTCAGGGGAAATGTCAAGAGGATAAAAAGTTGCATGGGTTCACACTGGAGTGGTTAGAATTTTTTCAGAATTTTTCTTGGAAATTTTTTGTTTACCATTTTTGGTTGGAACTTTGATGAGTGGAGAGACTCCACTTGGGTATTATGGGGTCTAGGACAATTAAGAAAGGAAATTTCTTTACATTTTCGTTTTTAATTAACTACAATTTTTCTAGATGTGTTTTTTTCTCAGTCACAACAAGATCCGATAGCCGGGTAGGCTATCGGATGTAGCTGCCAGGGTTAAAAAAATTGCAAGGTTACCCAAAATCTGATAGTTTTGGATCAGACTACTTTACGCGGAGAGTACAAAAATAAAGCCAACCTTCTCGGGCCACTTTAAGGGCGAAGGGGTTTTGAAAACGTGCGATTCTTTGCTTTTCAGCAGCTTAAGTGCGGCGAGAAGATTCGATAGCGCAGCTAAACGATGAGGGACCCGAGCAAACAAGGAGCAAAATGATTTTAGCCCTTGAGGCAAACGGGACAACCGAAAGCACAAGCAAAACGACGAGTACTTTGGCTCTCTCTCTCTCTCTCTCCCTCTCTCTCTCTCTCTTTCTCTCTCCCCCCCCCTCTCTCTCTCTCTCTCGCTCTCTCTCTCTCTCTCTCTCTCTCTCTCGCTCTCTCTCTCCGTTAAAGTTCTTCTATTTGCCACTTTGATCCTCGCGCGTTGTAACGAAACGTTTATAATAATAAGATGATAATGATAGGGCGGTTTTCGCGTGTACGCCTTTGAGAGCGCGCATGGAACGTGTACGCGAGAGTACAATATCTTCAAGGGATATACGGTAGTATGAGTTCTCGAATATTTGCCAACAGCCGATGACAAATGGTACATATATGTTTTATTTTTATACATTTTATTCATTTTATATTTAATTAAATTTATTATGGTTATTTATTTATTTGATTCTAATATAATTTATTAGATATTTTATATTTTATTTTATTCATTATATTTATTTATTTTATTTTATTGTAATATATTGTATCTATAATCTATATATTATAAAAATGAATGTTTCTCTGTCTCGTATGCGTTCCTATACCATTCATTCGATTGCGATCTCCTTCGCCTCGCCTTCGTTTTACCCATAGGAGGGTGTCCTCAAAATGACTTTTACGTAAATATCCTTAGCATTCATTCAACGATGATGCTGAAGACATTGAGGAGTACTTGACATAATGTTGAGTACAGGGACAATTGGCTTTTGTGAGGACGGTGCTCAAAATGAAATGTCTATAAAATCACTTTTCCCCATACACGGAGAGAATTAAAAAGTAATTTTTGTCGTGAATTTCACGGTAAAAATTACCGTGATATATTTCAATGTGGTGACAAGTGAGAAAAGCATAATAATTCGTATGCGACAAGTTTTTTTTTTAACTCACGTTACAGAAAATTTTAAATACGTAGCTAAAATTTTACTATACAAGAAGGATAGCGCGCACGGTAATTTTTACCGAGAGCACAATACATTTTCCTATAACACTCATTAAATTTTATAATAAATCTTAAAGTAACTGTTATAAAGACGATACTTTTTTATAGACATTTTTGAAAGGCATAAAATAATAAAATGCACAGTAAAATTTCGCTGATATTATATATTTTTTAAATTTAAGTTTTGCGTATTTTGTTACACATGAAAATTTACTAGAAAATCTGGTAAAATTGTCTATCTGAAGAAGAAATTTTATTTTATTTTCGTGAAATATCGGTGTTTTACTCAGTAATAATAAGCGAAGTTTCAGGGTTGTCATCTGGTTACCATTACTGCATGGTAATTTTTAACATTTAATTCTCTCCGTGTACATAAATGTGGAATATTATTTCACACGCGTTGTGGCCGTTAAACAGATTCATTAAGATCCCTTTGATAAAGCGTATCTCCATATGTTCCGCTCTCGATCATCCATCAAGTCTTCTTTTCCTTCATCGTTCATATATCTATATACATGTCGATTTACATCGATCAGCGGGTGTGAAAAAATCTCTAGCCGAGAGGCTGGCTTCCCTCGGGGAATCGCCGCTGGCGTTGTTGAAAACTCAATAATTTCAAATTCCAAATTAAGACACATCGGTACGTGATGAGTTTTTGTTCTCATCCGTAGTTTATCTTGTTGATGTTTTTATTTTTTATTTTCTCGTGAATCCCAAATTAGCCATTCGACCGTCGATATACTTGTGCGGTTGTATATCAAATTCTCATCCCACGCGCATTCATTAACTTTTGCCGACTTGGCGGTATTTTTTATCTGTCTCGAACGACAGGAGAGAGAGGGAGAGAGAGAGAGAGAGAGAGAGAGAGAGAGAGAGAGAGAGAGAGAGAGAAATCTCTAAATTGAATTTAGGACTTCCAGGCCAGGGATACGAGACCGGACAATAAATTATTGCAAATTCGACGCTCGAATTTTCGATAAAATCTCCGCCTATTATCTCCATCCTCAAGTCCCTCTGAAAGCTTTTTTATTTTTTTATTCCCCCAGTTTTTTTTTCTTTTCTTTTAAGTTTGAATCTTCAACGCCCCTGCACATTTTTTCCACTTCGTATTTTCAATTGCTTGCACTTTTCAAACATTTTTCTTTCTCAACTTCTCTGTAAATCTTTATTTTTTTTTTCACTTTGACCACCACAAGTCCGAGAGCGAAAGGATTTGGAAATGTTCTCCGTCGCCTCGCAATCCCCGCATGATCGATGAAAGTAATCCGTCAAACTGGTGACACGTGCTTAATTCCGAAGTATTAAATTCCGGAGAGATGAAGACACGGGGGTGGTGGGGCCAGGGTGGTCACGAGCAAGAAGAGTAAGAGAGTCACAGAATCTTCGTTGATGAAAATTGAAAGATCCGTGTCGTCGTCGATAGATCACTCGCCCATTATCATCCCCGGTGGAGTAAGAAGAAAAAAAAAGCCTTCAAGCTCTTACGACCCAACGCGACCACCCCAGTGGCCTCGCGATCCTATCCTCCACGATTAATAATGGAAAAACTCGGGGAAAATTATTAGTGTGGTATGCGGCCAGAGAGCACTGTTGCAATGGAAGAAAAAAATATATATGTATATACATGCATATGCGTGTCAGCTTTCTCGACGCAATCTTATGCAAGAATGAGCCGCACATAGGACCGCAAGAAAATGATGAGAGATGGAGGCGGTCGAGAAGACTGCTGCGGCACAAGCGCGCTTGACAAATTGCTCTAAAACAGTCGGTCATACGAGTCACTCGACTTTTGAACCGTAACGAAAAAAAAAAAAAAAAGATAGAAATAAAAATTTAATCTCCGCGACAAGCGCGAGGGAAAAAAGGGCTCTTGTGGAGTGGACAAGAGCCAGGAGGATCGGGAAAAAACTGTACGAGTGTGTGCACCTGATGGATGCTAATATATTTGGTACCGTTGGAAAAAAGCCAGATGATTGGGTAGGAAGTAGGATAGAGCAGTGAAAGCTTCAGTTATATTTAAAATAAGTAAAGAATATGAATTGTCGATTTAACACTAGATTTACCAGACCAGGTACTGGTATAAGTGTCAATAACAAAAAAATATATTTGTTACGAATATAAATAAAGTAACATTAAGTTGATAAAATGTATTCTCTACTTATAGCTACAAAAGTCATAACATCATTTCGGAAAGCAAATGTTACATGCAGTAGGAATTTTGAATTGAAATTGCACGACCAGTCAAAATGACTGGTCTGGTAAATCTAGTGTTAAAAAAATCGATTTAATATAATTTAAACAAAAATCAGGTAGTTAAAATCAATTTCTTCGTTTAATATCTTAGTTTAAACTTTTCGAGTCTATGGTACTCGCACACTGCGCAACTTACGATACGACTATGCACGTTAAGGCCTTAGGCCAATCTAGGATTTTCCAAAAATCGTTTTTTTTTTTATGTACCTTAGTACCTATAAAATTATATTTCAAGAGATTGTGGGTGTGAAAAATCTCTACTCGATTTTCGAATTCTAGCGCAACCACTCTTTATTCATGTCGTGACTTTCTACTAACTTTAAACGCGTTTATCTCAAAACTACATTTTTCAAGTCGGCCGCACTCATAACTCAAATTTCAACCGATTCACTTGAAATTTCAACTGTATATTTAGAATTACATTTTCTGAGGCACTACGTACACGGACAGAATTAAAAAGTACACGGCGAGAATTAAATGTTAAAAATTACCGTGCAGTAACGGTAGCCAGATGACAAGCCTGAAACTTCGCTTATTATTACTGAATAAAACACAGATTTTCACGAAAATAAAATAAAATTTCTTCTTCAGATAGAAAATTTTACCAGATTTTCTAGTAAATTTTCATGTGTAACAAAATACGCAAAACTTAAATTTAAAAAATATATAATATCAGCGAAATTTTACTGGGCATTTTATTGTTTTTTGCCTTTCAAAAATGTCTATAAAAAAGTATCGTCTTTATAACAGTTATTTTAAGATTTATTATAAAATTTAATGAGTGTTATAGGAAAATGTATTGTGCTCTCGGTAAAAATTATCGTGCGCGCTACCCTTCTTGTATAGTAAAATTTTAGCTACGTATTTGAAATTTTCTGTAACGTGAGTTAAAACAAAACTTGTCGCATACGAATTATTATGCTTTTCTCACTTGTCACCACATTGAAATATAT
>CAWVQM010000121.1:0-17595 GCA_963932345.1 Ophion ventricosus | reverse complement strand
TCGCGCACCCCCGCAGCTCTCTTTCCTTCAGTAGTCCATTTTTTTGCTCTTTTTTTTGCCCTTATCCTTGTGAGTGAGGTCATTGCGTTTCTTTACCTGCGCATTGGCGGTACCATTGAGGATCAAGTTCTTAACTCTTTCTCTCTCTCTCTCTATCTCTCTCTCTCTCTCTCTCTCTCTCTTGCTCTCTCTCTCTCTCTCTCTCTCTCTCTCTCTCTCTCTCTCTCTCTCTCTCTCTCTCTCTCTCTCTCTCTTTCTCTCCCTCTCTTGCTCTCTCTTTGCAAAGCTTCAATGCCAAAGCCACGATACGAGGAATATGCAGAGAAATCTACGATGAGAAGATTTTCAGCCTCGAGAAATTCCTGAGATGATGCTATCTTGAGAGAGACAGAGAGAGAGAGAGAGAGAGTGAGTGAGAGAGAGAGAGAGAGAGAGAGAGAGTCTTTGAACTTGACACGGTTCAGCTGACTTCCTTGCGGATGATCCACGAGACTCTGAGTAGAGACGGAGAACGAAGTGAAGGGTCCTTTGCTCTTGCTGCCGCTCTTTCGTCACTCTCAACGTCGTAGAAGAGCCAGTTATCAAAAATGAAGCTTTTTTATATGTACGGGGTGATCAAAAAGTCATAGATCAAACGACGTGAGCAGACAGCCAAGATCATTTCCAACCAAACTCGTGCAAAAATATTGTCATGGATACAGCCCGATTCGGACCAGGATCCTCGTTTTTCAATCGTGATCCAGTCGGGCATCGGATCGGATCCGGGAGCGAAATGTAACACTCTGGCAAATCAGATTCCAGCCAGGATCCTAATCCGGAACTATTAAGGACTCTAGTCAGAATCCAAATAGAAACTTTGCATAGGATCCAGGCTAGAATCCCGCACTTCTAGAACAAGATCTAGTTCGATATAGAATCGGATCCTAGGGGTTAATGTAAAAATCACCAGGAGATACTGATCCGTATCAGCTGGAGACGCTGGACGTTTTCTGAAATCATTTATTCAAGGATATGAAAAAGTTTAGGTAAAAATTGATCCTACAGTGTAACTGTCGAAACTTATATATTTTAATAACAGTATTTTGAAAAAAATTCTTTATATTTAATCAAAAAAAATCGAAAAAAACACTATTTTGACCTTGAAAGACCTTGAAAGACTTATATTTTCTGGAGAAAAGTGATATAGGTTATTTGTTATAAGTAATTATATTTAAATTAGAGATCGTTCGAACTAAGAAAATATGTATTTTCCTTTTATATTTTTATTTTTTCCAGTGTTCCAACGTAGACCCTTGCGGGTTTTTACGTATTACCCATCCCAATTGAACCCTTTTCATATCACTCCCTACCCGCACTTCGCAAATCTAACCTAACTTCCGGTGCGTCCACAGCCGTCTTAAGCTACACTATACCGCATTTGCCGAGGGTACAGGGAAACTGTGGAAAACCCATACCGGTATAGACGGCCCCATATTTTTCTGATTCTCTGGTGCACAATACTTTTACTCAAGTACCTACTCAAGTATCTACACCAAAGCAGATGCTATGTATACATCGTGAGATATGACTCTCTAAAGACATCTAGCGGAAAACGCTCAGAACTTTTTACTTCACCAAATATATTCTTCGGAGTGAAGTTGCCCATTGATCGAGTAGGGATGGTGGTGTCGGAACACTACCCTACCCTACCTTATTGTTTTTAAACTAAATAACACTAAATTAAAGCCAGTATAGTGCACGTTAAACATAGAATCATTCTTCTCTCCTTCTTCTTTCACAGAAAAAAAAACGTATTCGATAGAACACTCTATCAGTAAGTCTTTATCAGTGGTATGGAGCAAAATGCATAAATATATCGAACAAATGTAATCATTTAAAAATTATGGAGAAAATCTCATCGTGCGGGAGAGGGGAGGGGGATCCAAATTGAAGAAAAAAAAACCTCACGTCATTAATGGACGCCCCCTAAGGGGTTGAATTTCGAAAAATCTCTTCTTGAACGATGCCTACACAATAAAATCAACATGCCCTTCAAATTTCACGTTTTTACATTAAAAGGTTTAGGCTGGGCGATGATGAGTCAGTCAGGCAGTCAGGACTTTGCCTCTTATATTTTTTTTTTTTTTTTCAATTAACGCCGGTCACAGGCCCACCGACATTTGAAAAAATGCGAGATATCGATTAGCGCGCGTTTTTTTTTGTCCCGTCATAGCTGTACATCATTGCGACGAGATTTCCCCGCGAGATCCGTCCATCCCTCCTGTGGCATGTAAATATTGGAATTGCCGCGTAAGGGTCGCAACGTATTCGCCCTTGCCACGTTATGGCCCGCGAGACCGAGACCAAAAATCATTTCCGGTACCGAAGCCTCCCACACGCCCGTGTGTACAGACATGCGCATACATTCGACGCGCACAGGACTGAGGTGACAGTCTGATCGACGGTTATTTCCGGCCGATCGAATTTCGGAGAGGAGAAAGACACGTCTCGACAATGCTTCCTCGGAGTGCGGGGGAGGAAACGCGCGGGGGAGTGGAGCTTTCGTAAATTTTGCTAGCCTTTGGTAAAGGATCGTTGTAAAGTGACGGCCGTTATTCACTCATCGGAATGAGTATGAAAATGAACAGTTGAGACCGAAAGTCGACGGACGCCATTGAAGAAAATCTCGCGTGAAGACAATTGGCCGTTGACATTCGCGAGAGGCATTGGAATAAAGTGAAAAAGTTTTTCAACTAGAAGAGCCTCGCTTGAAAAATTTCCATTGACGAATTTAAGGCCTTAGGCCACTCTATGATTTTCCGAAAATCGATTTTTTTTTTGTTAAAAATGTACCTTAGTACCAATAATATTATATTCCAAAAGATTATGCGTGTAAAAAATCTCTAAGTACTCGATTTTCTAATTCTAGCGCAAGCCCTCTTGATTCGTGTCGTGGCTTTCTATATAAAGTCTATTATAAAAACCACAAACACAACAATGATTGCAACTGACAGTATACAATAGAAGTTACCTGAGCTTAAAGTCAACCTTACCTTAAATCAACAGCTCACAATTTAATTTTAAGCAAGTGCATTGCTCACACCGCCATCATGAATTGACTAATGCGTTAAGGGGCCAGTCCACTTTGGAGCCACGAAAAAAAGGCTATTTTCGCGATTTTTTTTTTGAAGATTTTATAAAAGATATGAATATAAAAGTTGTTGGGCTTGATAAATAAAATCTTGAAATACATTTTAAAAAATGGTTTAATTCATTTTAATTCATTTTGAAGTACAAAAACTATAGTTTAACGTAACGCCTCAAAAATAGATGGGCTAGGTAGCTCCATCACAACTCTGCAACGGCTTGTCTGAAACAAAAAAATCAAAGTCCATTAGATTCAGTATGACACCAGCTACAAAATGATCCTCGATATAAAGTTTTATCAAAAAATAAAAAAACAGCAGATGAAAAACGAAAAAAGTACAAAAAAACGCGTTTTTTCGCAGTTTTTCGCAAAAAAAAAGAGTAAAAATCAAAATTTTAAAACCATTGAGGGTCATCTTGTTGCGAATCATGTTTACAATATGTGGTTCAAATTTCAAGAGAATCGGTTTATTAGTTTTAGAGATACGATGGAGCTAGATTTTGAAAACGTTGTTTCGTGAAAAACGCGTTTGAAGTTTATACGATGGGTCGGCCGAGCGCGCTATACGCTCAGGTAGACGAAATGAGGTCCTGACGTTCAGGTAAAAAAAAAAATACTTAGATAGCTCGGATTTTCATAAAATTTTGACACAATATTTCTGAATGTATGTACTTTCGAAAACAGTAAAAAAAAATCGTTTTTTTTGAAATTTTCAAAGTGGACTGGCCCCTTAATAGTCTCGTCGCAATTGAAAATGAGCACCGTACCCCATGGGATCATCTCCCCACGTTGAAATTTCAATAGGGTCTGATTCGGGACACTTTCAGGCTGCCTGACTGCCCTGGTAGGTCACTTATAAGGGAACCCGATAGCGCCCTGATAGAAAGTGTAACGTTCTATCACATATGGGCCTTATCTGGATGCTTGATCAGGCCGTTATCCGGTTGCCTGACCAGGCGATTATAATATTGTTTGATCAGGTCATTATATAAATTATTGTTTCACAATTATATTGATACTCATACACATATATAAGTATCAAGAAAATCGAAGGCGGACACTTGAGTGATGTTCTTCGTAAGAATCGTTGGTGCGTTGTCGATTAGCCACATCCGGTATTTTCGTTCAACTACCCGAGAGCGTTCATCCACCCCCGGTCCTATGAGAATTTCCAATGATTGTCTAACGAGTTGGAAAAAAAAACTGGTAAGTCCGGATGGACCGCGAAGGTAAAAACGGCTGCTCACTTCGACGAACTGTCTGACAATGAACGACGCTGTTGCGGTGACGCGACGCTCTTCGTTATCTCGTTGCTCTAATTAACCATAAAAATATAATGATTTTCTTTGGCCTTTCTTGGTTCGCGAACTGACGAAATCTCGCAATCGATCTACACCCGAAGTGAGTTGTCGAAGAGGGAGGAAAAGAAAAAGAAGAAGTAGAGAGATAGACTTGAAATAAAGCTGGCAGGTCCGCGAAGTAGCGTGAGAAACTGAACGAGCCAAGCGAAGAAACGGAAACTCGACGGAAAATATCGTTGAGCCGAGAGTTGGAAAGGGGTTACCAAAGCCGGACCAGTAAGTTCCAAGTTTGACGGGATCTTGGTAGAGGTAGTCGAGGGTGAACGCAATAGACGGTTTGTCCACGTCTTTTTGGCTCTCTTATCCGGGCTGGCTGCTGACAAACCTGGTCCAGCATTCTCGTATACAGGGTGACCGTGTCCAATTCAAGGTTTCTTTCTTCAGAGTGCTCATAGCACAGTTCAAATGCTACCAAACGAACTGACGTGTCGCCAAGTTCCTTGATTTTTTTTTATATAATTGGTTCAGGTGAATGTCCATCTTGATTTTCCATAATTTTATTAAGGCCCTAGGCCACTCTAGGATTTTCCAAAAATCAATTTTTTTTTGGTAAAAATGTACCTTAGTACCTATAAAATTAAATTCCAAAAGATTATGGGTGTGAAAAATCTCTAAGTACTCGATTTTCGAATTCTAGTGCAACCCCTCTTGATTCATGTCATGACTTTCTACCAACTTTAAACGCGTTTATCTCAAAACTACATTTTTCAAGTCGGCCGGACTCGTAAATCAAACAAATTTCAACCAATTCACTTGAAATTTTAACTGTATATTTGGAATTACATTTTCTGAGGCACTACGTAGGATTTTCTTTATTATATTGCATAGTTCCTTATTTATAAACAATTTTCTGACGATTTTCATGGTATTTTATACTTTTTGTTTTAGAAATGCGCCATTTTGACAAAAAACAATATATGAAAAAAATCCTACGTACTTCTATAGCTATACTTATATATAATAAAAAAAAATGTAGTGTCTATTCATAACTGAAAAATTATAGGAGCTGTTGGTCTAGCCGTTGACCTTCCAGAAATAAAGGCGTCATCGGAAAAATGCTGCACAGTCGCCATTTTGACATGTATCGCTGTGAAAAAATAATTTTGTATAGTCAATTACATGTATAATAAAACTCCTATTTTGTAATTCCGATTTATTTTATGGTTTCGCTGAAAAAAAATCACATAATATGCCCTATTTTTTGGCCTCTAAAATGGCCTAAGGCCTTAAGGCCCTAGTCTGGAAGCCTCACATGGGCCATCAGTGGTCGGTCATAATTTGCTACCGATGGCCATTGAAGGCAAACTAACCAGGGCCTTTAAAATAGCCTCAACGGTGCCTCATAACAAACTATTGCAACCGCATGCGTACGTGCGTGTGTGTGCACTGTACAAAAAGAAATGTGTTATTTCAATACATTTGAGGCTTAGAATTCTGTCGCATATTTTGACACGTTTGATCCCGCGAAGTTCCGATGAACGCACTGCATGCGTGTTGGTTCAAGTCATCACAGCTCGTCCACTAAACGCATAGTTTAATTATTATATTTAATAGATCTCGATAATTATTATGCCACAAACTCTTTAGTTCAAGCAATTTATACTGATTTGTCCGTATAATAGCAAAGTCTAGTAGTATTGGGGAAATCGCTACTAGGGAATCTACAACTACATCCCTTAAAGGCATTTACTTGGTCTCTGTACGTAGCCCATAGTTTTATTCAACCTGCCTAACCTACCAACCTACCTAACCTACCAACCTACCTAACCCACCCCTTAATAGGGGCCCGGTCCGGCTCTTTTACGGAAAGCCCTACTATGGAATCCCAAATAATCCATTGAAAGCCCCGAATTGTATTATGGATGCCCTGCCAATTTTCCACACGGGTTTATTAGACCCAAACATACGGTCTTCAATAGTCATTTGTCCTCAATTGAAACATTCAAGTCAAGTACATGTCATTGGACATCAAACGAAAGTTTAGTATGCCAACATTCCAATAGGATTTTATTCTATTCGATCAATCCATTTCTACATTGGAAGAACAATTCTGATTCGATCATGTAGCATCTAAACTCATTCTGCAGGAGTGTTTATTTGATTTTTCAATCATGTTGTGAATTGGAACACGCTGGTTCCAATTGATGGTTGGAATTGCTGATGGTATTGCTAAGTCACCAAATCTTAAGTACCTAAAAAAATCATGATACTCTGTATCCTACTAAGCTTCAGGAGCAATCAAATCCTACCACGAAAATATCAGTTATTTAGGTATGCCTAAAACAGAACAAGAGACTTGCCATCCCACTATGATCGAGGGGTGATTGCTGCGAACAGCTCTAACTGCCAACTGAAAGAACAACTAGTTATTCCGGTAACATTTGATTGCTGTTATTGCCATAATTTCGTTGCTGCTGTCATCCCTGGATTTTTGTATGATGCCAAGTATCTCGGTTTTTTATCAGGGCTACCTGACAATGCCCGGTTGGTCTTTGATTTGTCGTTATTTTGATATTATTTAATAACTGAGTTCACCCCAGGATTGTTGTATGATGCCAATCTTAAGTTTTCAGATATACCTGGCATTACCTGTTAGCTTGTTGAACTCGTACATTCAGGTAGTATTTCGTTGCTGCGATGACCCCGAGATCTTTGTATGATGCCAGATATCTTGGATTTTTAGGTATACCTGACAATACCTTGATGTTTTTTCTGACTTGTCATTGTTTCGCTAGCTTTTTATTGCTGCTATGATCCCAGGATCTTTGTAGGTTGCCAAGTAGCTTGGCTTTTCAGGCATTCGGATAGCTTCTATCGTCCCATGGAGACACATGATCAGTTGGGTCAAGTCACCCTGTAAGTACACGTGTCCCAGCTTGGAAGGACTCGAGAGAAAGAGCTTCGAGCAAGTTTGAAGGCTGGTGGGAAAACTACCTCAGCAGAGAATGCTAGAGTTCTGTTCATGCACCCTCAGGAGAGAGAAACTAGAAGGGCCCGAGAGGGAGGGGGGGGTGGTCTTCTCTGGCCTTAGGGGTTGTGCGTCGTCGTCGGATTTGTCTCGTTAGAGTTCGCATTGTGTCCTTGGATACGTCTGATCCTCCAGCCTCTTTCTCTTTCTCCTCATCCTCTCATTATCAACTTCTTTCCTTTCTTTTTTCTCTTTCTTCGTAGTCTTCTCTGCCCCCCATCCACCTTCTGAAAACGCTCTACCTTATTCATCGTTTCTCAGTCTCCTTTCTATTATTATTTCAGCGCTACGTCCCCCCGCCTCTCGTGTATCCTCGATCTAACGAGCCTCCATTATTACCCGGACTAACCACAGTGCACTTCTCTCCTTGTTGGCTTTTATTTAATTCCTGGCACGATTGCAAAAGGACATTATTTCACGTCCACCCACCAGCGACGAATAGCGCGGAAGCGCACGACTACAAAATCGTGCAGGATCAGCGTTTCCAGTTGCCATCCATGTCTTTTTTCAGATGGTTATTTTCAAGGTCACGCAAATAAATGACTGACGATCCAATCGGGTCTTTTCTTTCTGTGTTCAGCGTTATGTGAAAAGTAACTTTCTAGTTACTTTTTACGGAATGTAACTGTGTAGTCTCTTTTAGGTAAAGTAAGTGCCTACGATTTAGAGAAAATAATGTCCTAGTTAATTTTTCGAACTGGGAAAAAAATAATCTGCTAGTTACTTTTTGTAAATGGGGAAAAGTAACTTTTTAGTTACCCTTCGAAATAGGGGATAAATAATTTCCTGGATACTTTTTCGAACGGGGGAAAAGTAGCTTCCCAAAAAACGTTTCGAACTCGGGGAAAAATAATCTCCTAGTTCATTTTTCGAACTGGGGATAAAATAATTTGCTAGTTACTTTTTCTAACTGGGTGAAAAATCACTTTCTAGTTACTCTTCGAAATGAGGGAGAATAACTACCTAGATACTTTTCGAACTGGAGGAAAAATAACTTCCTCGTTACTTTTAGAACTGAAGGAAATATAACTTCCCAGTTAACTTTTTAGAACGGGGGAAAACTAACTTCCTAGTTAACTTTTCGAACTCGGGGAAAAATAATTTCCTAGTTTATTTTTCGAAGTGGGGGAAAATAATATGCTAGTTACTTTGTCTAACTGGGGAAAAAATAACTTTCTGGTTGCTCTTCGAAATGGGTGGAAAAATAACTTCCCAGATACTGTTCAAACTGGAGAAAAATAATCTCCTAGTTAATTTTTCAAACTGGGGAAAAAATAACTTTCTAGTTACTCTTCGAAATATGGAGAAAATAACTTCCTAGTTACTTTTTAGAACTAAAGGAAAAATAACTTCCTAGCTACTTCTTTTAACTGGTGGCAATTAGTTACTTCCTATTCTAGTTACTTTTGGCTAGTTACTTCCTAATGACAATCCTAGTTAATTTTTGAAACTGGTGGAAAATATCTTCCTGGTTCATTTTTCGACCTGGGGGGAAATAACTCTCCAGTTAATCTGCAAACTGGGACAGAAATAACATTCCAGTTACTTCCCGGACATCGGGGAAAAGAAACGTCCTAGTTAGTTTTTGGATACTCGGGGAAAGTAACTTAACCATGTATTTCTCTTTCAAAGGATTCTTTTCAAGGCCACGCAAATAAATGGCTCTTTCAGAGGATTCTTTTCAAGGCCACGCAAATAAATGGCTCTTTCAGAAGATTCTTTTCAATGCTACGCAAATAAATGGCTCTTTCAGAGGTTTCTTTTGAATGCCACGCAAATAAATACCTCTTTCAGAGGATTCTTTTCAATGCCACGAAAATAAATGGCTCGTTCAGAGGATTCTTTTCAATGCCACGAAAATAAATGGCTCTTTCAGAGAATTCTTTTCAATGCCACGTAAATTAAATGGAAAATGTTCCTTTCTGTGTTTCGCAGCGAGTTCTCCGGAGCCGCGTCAATGCCCATATCTCGGCAAGTTCACGGTGACCGATCTGAATAGAAATCATCGAAGCACAAGGAGCGACAGCCGTAGGAACGTTCAGGAGCAGCGTCGACGTGAGCGCGACAAGGTGAGACACTCGGAGGATCATCGGGCGAGAAAAATGGACTTTGCGACCGAAGTGAGACGGGCGAACAACGAGTACTTGGTGCACGATCGTCCTGGCGGCCGAAGAGCGACGAGATCCGAAAGATCGTCATCCGGAAGAATACCGGATGTTATGGCGGCCATAGCGGAAGTGACGACGACGCGGAGAACCGCCCGATCATCGTCTGACGCGTGGGAAATTCTTCGTGACCGTGGGAACGTTGGAGTCCGGAGGCTGGATGTCCCGGGATACCGTCAAAGCTTCGATGACGATTCTCAAGGTCACACAAGGTCAGGGACGAGTTCAAGGTCACCGCGGCTGACCTTGAATCCGGACGCAGATCGTTCATCATCGAGACACCGTAGAAACGCAAGAATGGAAGACTTTCAAGTGGACACGGACGACTTCGCGCAGATGCGATATTTTCGGACACGCGACATCGATACCGGAAGTTCCCCGATGCTTCAAGTCCAGGAAGACTACTTTGGCGAATACGAAGACGACGCGGATGATGACGACGAGCAGACGCCCAGAAAGAGGTCGCCACCCGTCGTCGCGGAATCACCTTATCTGACCTATCGCGACCTCCTCAGGATCAAAAGAGACCTGGAGGGCACGGATCCTACGAGGGGCAAAGACGAGTATCCGGAAAAGAGGAAGAAACGCGAGGAGAACGGAAGCAGCTGCAGCTCCGACGTTACGACCCTCACGGTCGGATGCTCGACCGCCGATAGAATGGAATTGCAGAGCGACTGCGTCGACGAGGACGCTGTTACGGGTAAAAAATCAAATCGTTTTTTTTTTCTTTTGCCTCTCGAAATATAATTTTCTGATTTTGTTTGTTTGGGATTTTTCTTACTTATTTTCGAGATTGGAGATTTTTTTACTTAGAGTATTATTTTAGGGAAGATTAATTTTTTTAGGGGCTTACCTGAATCGAGGAGGTGACACTGTAATTTTTTTTCAAAAAAACGTTTTCTATTAACATTTTTTTTGCTTTCCATTTATCGTTCTTTGCTTTTTGTAAAGAAAGTTTGTTTATTGTTATTTATTATAATTCAATAATTATTTTCATATATATAGTTTTAGCATAATTTATTTTGCTCAAATTTGAGTGGGGGCGGGGGGGGGGGCTTAATAAAAACAACATCGTATAATTTATTTCTTATCTTCCATTTTTCAAGGGTTTCGATTTTTTAATTTTACACCTTCATAAACGAAGCTCGTTTGGGTTTGTTTATTTTGATTTATTATTGTTAAATAATGATTTTCTTGTACGTCATTTTCTAGCATTTATTTTTCTAAAATTTGACCAGGCGAACAATGCTCTTAAATTTTGAAAATTTTTATTTTTATTTTCAAAGATATCTTTGTTTTTTTCTTAATCTTAGTTCTTCGTAAATGGAGTTTGTTTGGGTTTGTTTATTTGTTATGTGTTCTTTTACTAAAACAACAATGTATTTTTTATTCTTCCTCCTTCATAAAATAAGTTTAGGTTCGTTTATTTTAGTTTATTATTATTGAAAAATTATTTTCCTATACATTATTTATTATAACTATTATACTTAGTAAAATTTGAGTTGCCGGATTCAATTTTTTTATTTTTACCCGTTCATAAATGGGGTTCGTTTAGGTTTTTTTATTTTGATTTATTATTGTTAAATAATGATTTTCTTGTACGTCATTTTCTAGCATTTATTTTTCAAAAATTTGTCTGGGTGAACAGTGCTCTTAATTTTTTTAAATCGCAATTTTTATTTTCAAAGGTATCTTTGTTTTCTTAATCTTAGTTCTTCGTAAATGGAGTTTGTTTGGGTTTGTTTATTTGTTATGTGTTCTTTTACTAAAACAACAATGTATTTTTTATTCTTCCTCCTTCATAAAATAAGTTTAGGTTCGTTTATTTTAATTTATTATTATTGAAAAATTATTTTCCCATACATTATCTATTATAGCTATTATTATTTGTAAAATTTCAGTTGCCGGATTCAAATTTGCTTAAAAAGAGCTCTCAATAAAAACAGCATCGTAGTTTTCATTTTTGATCTTTTATTTATCAAAGGTTCATTCAATATCACAGCACTTCATTATTATCTTATGTATAAAATTCGCTTACGCGAACGATGCTCATTACAACAACAACAACAAAATATCCTATTTATTATATACCATTATTCCCATAAACGTCCTTGATTTATTTTAGCATCCTCATAGTCAAAGATTCGCCACTCTCATTGCAAATTCTAAATAAACTAAACAACAAATTCTATTACACCGCAAATATATCTTCGCGAAATAAAATTCGTTTTTGGCGTCGTTTCATACACGCGCCTTCATAACAAATAACCCAAACAAACCCAAACAATTGATCTCATCCTCATCTGATTCGAATTTTATTTTGATCGGATTAAAATTCGATCATTACTCAAATATTGTCAATTTATGAAAACTCTTAGTAGCAGTAGTTTTATTTCTCAGCTATACCCTTTTGGGTTCTTACAAATTTTAATTTATAAAAACTATTTTATATCGTTAAAGTATAACAAAATTGTTTTTTTCCCTCCAATGCAAAGCAGTAAAGTTTACGATCAGCCAAAAAAAAAAAAAAGAAAAAAATCAGTATCGATAAAAATGTCTATTTGGGGAGACGATTGGATAGTCCTGCAAATTGGTTGATCCATTTGCAGCGTATTCTTGCCATGGGAGATGGTTCGACGCGGAGGGTACTCAGTTCGTCATAGCGACTCCTCTGGCTCGGAGATCCAGCTGGTCGAACGACAACAATCGTCCTCAACCGTACAGGAACAGCAGAAGGCTTTGCTTCATGTATCGCGAGAGCGGTGGTGTCGTCAGCCTGACAGCGAGCCCCGTTGCCTGTCAGCGTGAAATACCACCCCCGCAGCCGATGCTGGCCTTCAACGCCACGAGCATCGGTAAGAGCATCATTGGAAAAAGCTTTTTCGTTCTGAAGGAAAAAATAACTTCCTAACTACTTTTCCATTTTAAACATTTTGATGAGATTATGACAGAGACATGTGGCAAATTTCAGATTTATGTCAGTTTGTCTTCACCTTATCATATCTAAAATAGAAAAATGTTATACCTACGTACCACTAATATATCAATCTGTAGAAATGTTATTTTCCTGAAATATAAATTATTTCTTTATTAATTTTTTTCACAATATTCTCTCTCTCTCTCTCTCTATATATATATATTATTTAAATATATACAATATCTATTTGTATATTATATTATTTATATTATTATATGCTCTTTTTTTATTTTAACCCTTTAAGGAGCCAGTCCATTTTGGAGCCACGAAAAAAAGGCTATTTTCGCGATTTTTTTTGAGGATTTTATAAAAGATATGAATATAAAAGTTGTTGGGCTTGATAAATAAAGTCTTGAAATACATTTAAAAAAATATTTTAATTCATTTTTATTCATTTTTAAGTACAAAAACTATAGTTTAACGTAACGCCTGAAAAATAGGTGGGCTAGGTAGCTCCATCACAACTCGGCAACGGCTTGTCTGAAACAAAAAAATCAAAGTCCATTAGATTCAGTATAATACCAGCTACAAAATGACCCACGGATATAAAGTTTTATCAAAAAATAAAAAAATGGCAGATGAAAAACGAAAAAAAGCAAAAAAAACGCGTTTTTTCGGAGTTTTTCGCAAAAAAATAGTAAAAATCAAAATTTTAAAACCATCGAGGGTCATCTTGTTGCGAATCATGTTTACAATATGTGGTTTAAATTTCAAGAGAATCGGTTTATTAGTTTTAGAGATACGATGGAGCTAGATTTCGTAAACGTTGTTTCGAGAAAAACGCGTTTGAAGTTTATACTATGAAAAACTCTTACCTAAACTCAATCGGCAATATTGACACAATATTGACACAATATTTCTGAATGTATGTACTTTCGAAAACAGTAAAAAAAAAATCGATTTTTTGAAATGCTCAAAGTGGACTGGCCCCTTAACAGCTGAGTTTTTTTTGGAGCGTTTGGCAAAGTCGGTACATGATGAATCCGAATTCATGAGTACCCAATGTGAGAAAAAAAATTATTCGAGTATTTTTCTACCCTCAGAAACTACCCCCAAATGAAAAAACGGCCCTAATCGCTTGAAAACATCTTAATTTCATTTCCCATCATTCATTTCTGCCAGAAATTTAGGAAACGTCATTCCAGAACCCGTAGTGGGATTCTGAAAAACTTATGGATCAATCAATCCTTACGAACTACCCCTCGATTGAAATAAATTCACCCCCCAATGGATAAAATGTTATCATCTCATTTTCTGCTATTTTATTCTGATCTGAATCGAAATATGAGTGTTCCAGAGCACATAAGCATATTCTGAAGGACTTACGGATAATTCGATGTTTTGTTACTGTTGGGGGTAGTTTTCGAGTCAAATTTTCTTACTACAAATGTTTCATGTGTTTTCAAAAATTTATATTAACTGAACATCAATAAAAGTGTGTGTTTCAGGCGCATCACCACTGTTAGGGGCGGTGTTTTGATGTTTTGTTACTGTTAGGGGTAGTTTTTGAATCAGATGTTCTTGATACACATTTTCCATGCGTTTTCGAAAATATATAGGAACTGAACATCAATGGAAGTGCACTTTTGGGCGTATCACCATTTCTAGGGGTGGTTTTCGATGTTTCGTTACTGTTAGGGGTAGTTTTTCATTCGAATATTCTTGCTACAAATTTTTCATGTATTTTCAAAAATATTTATTAACTAAACATCAATGATAGTGCATTATTGGGCGTATCACAATTGCTAGGGGTGATTATCGATAGTTTATCACTGTTATGGGTGGTTTTTGGTACGGACCTTTTTGCTACAATTTTTTAATGTTATTTCAAAGCACACACTTGAGATCGCGGCTCTAAAAAAAATTTTGCCTGAAAGTTATTCGAGTCATTTCTCATTTTTTTTTTCGCAATTTTCGCACTTTTTCACAGGGTGTGAAACTGAAGGGGTGCAATCCTTGCGTTTGCCGAATTTTTCATGATTAGATGCATCCTTCGTCTTCAAAATGCGACCTCAACGATGTCGATATGTTCATTTTTCTGGAAGTTACGATTTTTCAAAGTAGGCGGGACGTATGTGTCCCACCTACTTTGAAAAAGGTTAAAGGTTTAAAAGAAATTTGAATTTCTTTAACAATTTAAAGGAAATTTAATGAAAAAAAAGTTTTTCAAAATAAATAAAAAATTTACCCGATTTAACATTGCATTGCCATCCAGTCTTGAGCTATGTTTCAAGTTTCGAGTCTCCAGCATATCCGGAGAAGTTAATTTAAAATCAATCGCAAAATTTGTACCGAACAGACAGACAAGAAAGCGAGTTAATAAAAACGTGGTAAAATTGTCATTACTCCCATCATCATCAACATCATCGTCACTACTGACACTCTGATTTCCAAATAAGCCCAATAAGAAAAGAAGAAAAAAAACACATATCGGATCTCAGTAAAAAAAAAACATGTTTTTTTTTTATTTTTCCGTTCCTCTCAGGCCAGTGCATGGAGGACAGTAGCGGGACGCCACATCGAGCCTCGTATCTCGTCACGTTACTGATGTTCCTCTGCCTCGTGACACTCAGGTGATTTTAAGCGGACCGCGGGCGAGACGGGAAAATGAAAACGAAAAGTGAAAAAAGTGACCGAGTTACGAGTGAAACAGACGCGTGTGAAGCGAAAATATCGTGCATGTGGATACGTCGAATCGACACACGTGAGCGTTCATTCACGATAATCCAACGTTGAGAGCTGGATATGTGACGGAACAACGACTCGCGTCCACCCACACACGCACACACACACACACACACACACACACACACACGCGCGCGCACACCTTCGCATAAATTGGAAGGTGATAAAAAATTGTAATATAGAGTGCGAACGAGATTTAAACTTTGAGGATCGCGATGACAAACAAAAATTATATACATATGTAGATACATCTATATACAAAAGTATGCATATAACGGGTGACCGTTTCTACTCATTCAAATATCTCGAATAATATTGAGAATACGAAAAAAAGTTTCCAACAAAAGTTGTAACGTTTCGAAAGACGCGTAGAATCGTGATCACGAAACTTAATTGTATAACGTATTTCAAGGTCATTCGAAGGTCAACCTCATTATTTCAATGGAAGCCTACATTTTTCTTAGCGCTATCTCATTTGACGTAAAAAAGTAAAAAACTTTTGTTGGAAAAAAAATTATATCCGATATTAACTTTTCGAGATATTTATTTGTGAAAAGTCGCACGATTCGCTCACTGTATCGCGAAAAAGTAAGCGTCCAATTGAAAATTTCCTCGAACAAAAGTATTTCATTTTTTCACGTAAAATACGATGCCGTAAAGAAAAATCTTGGTCTCCGTTGAAAAAACAACGTTGACCTCGAAATGACCTTGAAAGGTGAGTCTGAAATTCATTCAAGATCGCCACTTTGAGTCTTACGCAAAACCCTACAACTTTTGCTCGAAACTTTTTTTCCTATCCAACGTATTTATCGAGATATCATCCTGGATGCATCGAAACGAGACGACCGGTATATCCGCACGAAGGTATATATATATTTAGACATATAAGAAGGCGAAGAGTGAAATTGGATGAATAAAGTGAAGGAGGCTCATGGATTGTCGACCGATCGAATCGTAGATTTTTACCTTATGGCCAATGTGGGGGCTCGTCTCGTAAAGATTCGACAAATTTTTCATCGTTGCAGCACATCGAAGCATCGCAGCACATCTCGATCGCGAAACACTACACTTTTCGCAGCTGGACAACGAAAAGGCGAGAAAAAGAAAATTGAAAGAAAAAAAATTTATGTATTTCTCGTAAAACGACGAAATTACCGAGACGAGGAGATGAGAAAGATTCAAGAGAGAGAGAGAGAGAGAGAGAGAGAGAGAGAGAGAGAGAGAGAAAGAGGAGTTCGGTGCAGGCATTTATTGAATCTTTGCCAGTTCGAATCCCGTAGGTTTTTTACCAGTCGTTTTTAGGCTCCAGTTGGTTAATATAAAATACAACTAATTATAAATAAAAATATATATAGTACCATCAAGGGAGGTGAAGAGAGAGAGAGAGAGAGAGAGAGAGAGAGAGAGAGAGAGGGAGCGAAGAATATAAATAAATAATTAAACTAAAAGAAGCGAAAAAAAGAAGAATGAAAAACACTATGGTTAGACCATATCAAGACGCAATTACCCATTTTTTTCGAGCTCTCTCTTCCTCACACTCAATAATAATAATAATAATAATAATAATAATAATAATAATAATAATAATAATAATAATAATAATGCGAATCATAAAAATAGACTAATATTAATAATAATAATATTCTCGCTGTGAGGAAGTGAACGAGAAATTCATCGAAGCAAAGTGGATTCGAAAAAAAAACGAAGCGAAAAAAGTAGAAAAAAAAATGGAAAAATCGCGACGTGGGGTGTCGATGTCTTGACGTAAAAATTAAACAGTGTGTCGTTTAAGGGGGGCGATAAAAAGCGTAAAAAATGCGATAAAGACGACGAAAAAAAGAAAAAAATATATATATATATAGAAATGAATGATGAAAAAAAAAGACACGTGCGCGAGTTAGTATAATTAAGAAAGGTGATTTCAACGCAATACAATATACCGTGTAAATTAAGGTTCATTTGACAATTTGCGAAAAGCCGAACGTGTGCGAGAGAGAGAGAGAGAGAGAGAGAGAGAGAGAGAGAGGGGGTGGAGAAGGAGGAGAGAAAGAGAATGTAAGGAGAAAATGGAAGAATTTTTTGAGATTACATATGGAGGTGTGTTTCTTCATGTAAATTGCTGTAGCTGTGATCAATTACGTTGCGCAGAGATGAAAGAAGAAAAACGCAAAAAAAAAAAAAAAACGAATGGGACATAGACGAGATGGAGCAAAGATCCGGCTCTTCCGCATATTTCTTCCCGTTGAATTCAAACATTTTCATTTACTCTCACCATCCGAAATTCTCTCGCGTCGAATATATGGCGGATGGCG
>CAWVQM010000120.1:0-34063 GCA_963932345.1 Ophion ventricosus | reverse complement strand
AGCGAGTCCCAGTTCCCTCCGAAAACTCCAAATAAACCCAAGCCAATCCAAGACCTGATCGGACAATTTTTCAAATACAAAATGTTCTCCAGTGCAATCCTTGGAAAAAGTTGAAGGACATTGAGCTGGAAGAAGCATCGTCCTGGATTCGCGTAAATCAATCCAGCAGAAGGGAAGGGTAGCGGAGTACCTGTCAATGAAGAATTCGCGAATCCTTTGCTCGTGATAAATTCGTCTCGAAGTGCGGTGCGTGCAGTTGGACGATTAACGCTCTACGCGTGGAACAAGAGTGTCCTGAAGTGCACGAGCCTCGTGCACGAGATTTATCAAGGAGAGACTCGCGCGATAACGATTACGAGTGTGAAAACACTTGAAATTTGGCATCCCGTGTCGAAGCGAGAAGCCTGAGAACTGGGAGACGAAAAAAAAAAAAAAAACTTTGAATAAAAAAATCGTCGGCGAGTGAGACACCGACGATAACGATCGCTTCACGATCGGCGACCAAAAAGAGCGTAAAACGAAACGCAATCGTGTGAAAAAAAAAAGTGTTTTATATCCGCGACGATATTGTTCGTAGGGGCCAGAAAAAGTATCATCGGTGATCGCGGCGATTGGCGCAAAAGTTCACGCGAAGATGATCTCTCGTTCTTGACCGGCTGGACGTACGGGTTTCTCGTATTAGCTCGTCCCGTCGATCATACACGTTATAGCCAAGGTTATGGTCGAGATAAAGCGTCAACGGCGAGTACTCTGATAAGCGCCAAAACGTTCTCAAACTCGCTGTACAATAAACCATGTGTGTGCGCGTGTGTGTATGAAAAAAAAAAAAAAAAAAAATACGCATATACGAAGTGGGTTCTCTTGGTCATATATGGACACTGGTCAAGCTGTGAGAGGCAGAGAGCGTTGCGAAGTTAAGCCGGCAAGAAATCACCACATCTAGTCCTCAAAATATCAGGGAGAAATCCGTGCCTTAAAGTGGCCCGAGAGTCGATAAGAAGAAAAAAAAATGCATTAATCAAGCATCCGATAAAATCGTGCATAAGAAAAATGGCCCTGATAAAATCGACGAAAGTTATAATACGAGGATACAAAGTGTGCCCTTAACAAAGTTAAATGATGCAGTGTTACGCGACCAACGAAGCCGGGGTGAGCTCAGTGTCGGGAAAAAATCGAGCTCTCGCCTATTGGCCGTTGTTCAAGCATCATTACGGATCACACGAGGGACGATCTCGAGAAAATCGTCGAACGGGAAAACGTTGAGAGAAAAGATCTTCGTTTTTTGCTCGCCATATGGACTGGCCGAAAAAAAAAAGACAGTTTCGTGTCTCTTGGCGAATCTTCGACGATGACCAAATTTGGTGACGTTTGGGGGAAGAAAGAAAACCAAGGAGAAAGTAGAAAGAATATTGAGGAAAGTAGGAAAAAATCGTTGTGTTTTCACTGAAGATTGACTGGAAAAAGATTAACTCTGAAAAAAAAGTGTATATAAACGTACGTATATATATATATATATATTTCAAAAACACGTGTTCGTCATTGACAACATCGACTACTTCATTAATTGGAATAAAAATACAAGTACACACGTACGTACATAAACAACGTGAAAATAAACAAATAAAAAAAACATGAAATACTCGTGTCAAATTTTCGTGAAGATTAAGTGTACGACAACAATAACGACGAGGCAAAAATAATTGGATTTGCCATCGAATGTTTGATTTCGACGGAAGGAGCAACATTCGTGCGTGCGTAAAAATCATTTTTTTTACTTTTGTTTGCTGATTTTTGTTCGAAGGATTCAATTGCAGTGACAATTGCACTTATTTGTGAAGTGGGGAAGTAATCGATAAGTAAAAGGATTTTTAAGATAGAAAAAAACATTTTCAACAAATTTTGAGGAAAAAAAGATCGATCGTTATACTGGAGCTGTATTTGCCGTACGCACCACTGCCGGGAGGCGGTGGAATCCTCCCGGCGGTGTCTTCCGGTCCAGGCGGTGGCTGCAGGCCAGTTTTGCTCGGCGGTGTCGATCTATCGATGTCAGCCGCTGTACACTCATCCGTACCATCGAACGCACCGTCGGGTTTGAATTCGTTGCATCTCGCGGCAGCCGCCGCCGCTGCAGCAGCCGCAGCGGCCACTGGAAACGTCACTTCCGGTAACGACGTCAGTTCCCTCCACGTTTCGTCCCGCGGACACCCACCGAACGTCGGTAATCTTACGGGCTCGGAAAATTTGACACCGTCGCATCGTCATCATCATCATCATCATCATCATCATCACGACTCCAACGATCTTGGCGACGGGCCACCCAATCCCGACGTTCTTCTTGCTCTTCTCGCCAGGAACAAAAATCTCGAAGGTAAAACATCTTCCGTTCTTTTTTTTTTTTCTTCGATTTACTCTTAAGCTATCACAATTTTCCACCACAGGATATTTTTCTTCGTCAAAAACCTCGAAAAATTGTTATTGTTGCGAAGATTTTTGCGAAATGTGGTCGAGTCTCTTTTCCAGACTTTTGGAAAACTTCATGCCTATGTGTATCGTGAAGGGGGGAACGCTATTTTCTGCTGTAGGAATTTTTTTATGATGTTGAAGTTTGCATCGTTAGACGGCAACGAAAATTTCGTACTCCGAATTGTTTTGGGCAGATTTGGGCTACGAAAATATATCAAACATTTTTCTGGTTCCTTACTAAAGATCTATGCAACTTAAATCTGCGAGACGAAATTTTGAACAATAAAGAAGATAAAGGAAAAAAAAGAATTTTCGGTGCGCAACGATGCACCGAAATGTCTTCAACATCGTAATTTTTTCCCTCGTGAAAAATCATCAAAAATTCCGATTGTCATCGAGGCTTATTCGAAAAACGATTCCTCCGTCAAATCCTTCCGAAACTTCCATCTTTCACCAAGATTTTTTCGAAGATCGGTCGGAATGTTTTTTTTCTTTTTAGAAAAATCTTGAAAAACATTATAGTTATCTTTATTATAATATATATTTATATATTACATATTTATAATTATATTATAATATATATTATATATATATATATATATATATATATATTATAAAACGCAGTATCATCTTTTACCTTAGGGCATTTTGACTCGTTAAAAAACGTCAAAAATTGTGTGTTTCGGACCATTTTTTTCCAAGAGAATCCATTTCTTTCTCTCATTTTGACTCTTCGAAGGACGTCAAATATTATGCGCATGGTGAAAGACAGGCACCATTCTTCACCACCGAGAACATTCGTCTCATAGAAAACATCCAAGAATGATCACATTCATCACAAATGCTGGTTCGTCTAGATTTGTTTGGGATTCAGCAAGTTTTACTTTTACGAACCCGAGGATTTGTCGATTGTTCGTGTTTATCGTCGAAAATTTTTTCCTACCACTCCTCAAAGTTCAACCAAATCGTCGACCCCTTAAGTGTGACATTGTACGGACAGCAAAAAGCACCAGCACTCCAGTAACTGACTAGAAATTTCTTGATGTAATACGCTATTGGACTAGTGCTAGTAATTAATAATCTTGAACTTCGCATCATTGGAACGCAGCTAACATTAATTCTTTTTCATTGACAACATTTATTGTGGCCGATTTAGACTATGAAAATCATTCGAACGTTTTGACGTATTTTTATGACAAATTAACGATCTCGAATTGCAAAAAAAACAACGTTTCGAATAATAATAAAAATAAAGAAATAACAAAAAAAAATCGTTCCATTCCAACGATGGAAACTTCAACGTCATAGTAATAATTAGCAAAACACTAAATTACTGCTACCCCCCCCCCCCCCCCCCACATGAGCAAGTACGTTGTTGAAGTTTGTATCGTTAGAATGCAACGAAATTTTTTTTTTCTTCTTTTATTTTCATTATTATCGCACATATTTGCTCGCCAATACGTGTTGTACGTTTTAATGAGAATCCTGCTAAACGTTTAAGTGGTAATAGTTAACAATAACGACTTTCTGTAAGATGCAAAACTGAAAATCGATACTTCAACCAACTTCCCGACTACTTCGAATGCTGAAATTTTGCAAACATGCGTCTAAGAGGTGACAATGCATGATTCAATTTAAAAAAAATAATAAATAAATGAATAAATAAATAACAATAACGACTTTCTGTGAGATGCAAAATCGAAAATCGATATTTCACCCATTTCACAACTACTCAGAGCTCTGAAATTTTGCAAACATGCATCTAAGAGGTGACAATACATGATTCAACTATAATAAATAAACAAATAAATAAAAAATGACGACTTTCTGTGAAAAATCGACATTTCACTAACGTCCCGACTACTTAGAGCCCAGAAATTTTGCAAACATGCATCTAAGAGGTGCACTTAAAAAATGGTTCAATAGTTAAAATAGGTAAGGTAAGGTACAATAGGTAGTGAGCCAAAATCTATGATAGATGCCACCTATCACAGTTCCCCAGGATTTCGTCTGACAATCAATTTATAATAACACCGGTACGTTTGGAAGAATCAATGCCTCTTTGCAAAAATTTCCGAGCTGTAGTAAAATCAATTGAAGACGAAAAGTAGAAAATAATATACATCTAAAATTTTTTTTTTTAAACAAGCTTTTATTTAACGTGCTAAAAAGTAGAAAATATTTTTTTTCACAAGTCACCTATATGTGAGTATAAATAAAAGCTTGGGGCGATCAAAATTTAGACATATAATCTCTAATCTACATAAATCGTTTACCATATCAACTGTATTTAATGTACTGTAAAACAACCTTAAATTTCTTAAATAAAAATCGGAAAACTGATTATAAACGTGTGATAATAATTTCTCTAGTTACTATTGTGCCAAATTCAATTTCAAATTTCAAATTCAAATCAAATTTATTAAACATTTAAAAAGTCGAGCGCCCCAAGCTTTTATTTATAGTCACATATAGGTTACTTGTTAAAGAAAATATTTTCTACTTCTTAGTACATTAAATAAAAGCTTGTTTAAAAAAAAAATAATTTTAGATATAGGTTTTCGAGCATTAAGAGCGTCGGAGACAAGTGTCCCCAGTTGACAAGGAACCTCCTATCCATGTACATATAAAATGCACCGAAACGCGTCCATCAAAGAGATCAAAGTGTCTACACTGGAGAAAAAAAAAGACACACGTGTCTCCGTATGAAAAAAAAAAAAAAACAAAAACAAAAACAAAAAAAGAAACGGTACTACTAAAGTTCAGATACGTGGTCATTTACGTGTGTCAAGTATCCTCGACACTCTCGAGGCTTTGTCGCTGCACCTGACGTAACGTGGAAAAAGAGAAGCATGTATTGCGTGATTTAAGGGCGAATGGTACGGATAACTGTGCGCGGCTTTGTGTACGCGCATCTCGAAGAACATTCCCCGAGACTCACTTATTCATCGTTTCAATCTCGGTGAGTGGAGCAAGGTCGAAAGGATCCTTAATTATGCACGTGAGCCAGGAGACGAAGCGAGTACGAAGCGTCTCCTAACCGAATTAATAACATCCCCGTGAGTCACGAATTATCGGATGAATATTCAAGCAACCGAGGACATAAAATCCCCGAATAACGCTCGTAGCAGTAACACCCTAGCCTGGAATTTCTCTATTCGAAATTTCACTCGACTCTCGACCCACTCTCGTCATCCGTTTATCGAAGCGTTTCTCGTTCCTCGCCCCGGGCCCATCTGTAATTCACGATAACCCCTTAATCCGTACGATTTTTTTTCAATGCGAATCTCATTGGGACAATTAATTGATCGGCGATCGACGAAATCAATGAGACGATGGAGAACAAACAAATTTTCGACTCTCACACTTATCGGGTCTTGATGTCAGGCGATTTTTTTTTTTTTTTTTTTTTCGTCTCATCGTGCGATCATTGAGTGTGCGACGAAAACAGGCATCGGAAAGTCGATTATCGAAGTATTTTCGGCATTTCTTTTTGTCAAAGTTCTGCCTACTATATTTTAAATACTTTTCGAAAAACATTACGCGTCGAATGTACGATATTGAAGTTCCCGAGGATAGTACGATATCCAAGGCGCAACCCCCCGGCGGGGTCAAGGGGCAGGTACCCTTGCGGGGGCGGAGGGGGCGGAACCCTTCCAAGGACACTAAACGCAGTATATATATGATTTTCAACATAAATTTCGAGATTATCATGCTTTATTTATTTATATTCCTTATTTATTTATAACAATAAGAATTGTTCCATATAATTACTACACGAAATTACTAAACGATATATTTTACGTAAACTTGGAGCCTTACAAGTTCGAAGAGGAATGAACGGTATACTTTTAATCCCTCTTTGGACGTCTAGCGATTAAAAGTTCTACTTTACTCTCTGTCTAGTCGCACCTATAAGCGAGGAAAATATGGTAGTGGTATTTAAAATACATTTTTAGATTCTGAGACACTGTTGAAACTATATATTTCCAAGTTACCTTGCCTGATGTTCCTTGAAATTTTCAAATTCGAAAAAAAAACGTCATTTTCGATAACTAATGAAAAATTCTAATTTTAACACAAAATTAGAAATATTAACTTTTATCACTCTTCATATTTTCTTTATTTTAACTCGATAACCCTAAATTCACCATCAAATCTTGGCGCCTCGGATATCGTACTCTTGCCAAGTTCGCGTTGAAATTCGTTGGAACGCAAAGCAAATTCTTTTTTCATTAATAACATTTCTTTTTTACTGATTAAGCCTATGAAAATCATTTCAATGTTTTTACGTATTTTTTATTAGACATTCACGACCTCAAGTTGCAAAAAAATGTTTCGAATAATAATAAAAATGAGGAATAAAAAAATCGTTGCATTCCACCGTGCAAAATTCAACGTCATTCGAATATTGATAATGTGATTGGTGTTTGGAGAAGACTGTTGAATGGAGAACAAATTGATTTGTATACTCGGCCACTTGTGAAAGTCGAAACTTTTGCGCTTTAGAAATACAAATTTTCTCCCCCCCCCCCCCCCTCTTCCAGCTCCCCTAAAAATACAACAGCTAAAACAGATCGATTTTTTTCCCCCTTATATCTGTACTTTCCCGATAAATTCCCTATGAATTTACATTTCGAGGGAAGAGAAAAGAGCGATGAGTTCTTTCGTATTATTTTTGGGGAGATTCGTCGAATAAAAAGTTGCGTTGGAGGGATCGGGAGAAAAATTACGGGGTATGAAAAGCCAGGGAGGAGGGTCTCGTAGAGTTGATCGGGGATGGCAAAATGTTCACAGGGGTGTTTTCTGCCTTGGACTTGTCAAACCCCGTCGGATATTTTAATAAGGTAAGTGCTGCAAGGACGACTTGTGTGCTCTCTCTCTCCCTCTCTCTCTCTCTCTCTCTCTCTCTCTCTCTCTCTCGCTCTTTCTCCGTCGTGTATGGCTCACAAGTGCTCGTTGGCCTGGTTTAATCATGTAATGTGTTCGGGGGCCTGGCCTCGTGGCTCGTTCGGGCCTCATGTTCTCGCGTTTTAACGCCATCCCTCTCTAGCGATCGATACAACATATATATATATATATATATATATATTTGCTCCACTGTCTCGCTCAGAAAGCGACGAATGTTGGGCGCGGTATAACGGATGCGTTTAATCCTCCTAAACATCGAAACAGCGACTCTCCTAACATAAACGTCACGTATATTGCCACATTGGAACATCCGAACCGCAGCAACAGAAAAAAAAAACACAAAACCAAACTAAACGCCAATTCTTCCTACAAGAGTTTCCTCAACGAAATTTCCATGCACCGCGATCTGCGACGATGATGCGGCGTTGAAAATTAGCTCTCATTTTTTATTGCTATAAAACATTTTATATTTAAGAATGGTAAGAAAACTATTTCATTTTCGGTGGTAAAAGTTATTTGTGAAGTTTAAAGAATGAAATGCAGAATGAGAGGAAAGTGGAAGAGAAATGTGTTTACAACTTCGATCTGAAAGTAATGAAGACATGCTCATAGCACACTGAGGTGCAAGCCGCAAATGCGTACGAAGGAACAGCGGAAATAGACCGAAAAGAAATTCTAATATTGAAAAAGAGCTAATAGGTATTTTAATGGGAAAAAAAAATACAATTGCGTTGTGAAAAGAACGAAAGTCTGGAGGAAGATACCTAAGCGATTAACGGGTCTGCATAAGCTTGGAAACCCAAAAAACAAGTCGATTTTCAATATTTTTTACACACAATTAATACATAGTCTTACGTTTTGAGTTAATCTTGCGTTTTTTTAATTGAAAAAGATTGATAAATCGAGTTATGATTATTTAATCAAAGTGGCACCGTCGCTATATGGCCAATAGACGTAGGTGGTTCTGGCAACAAAGATGATCTGAAATTAATGATAAAAAAATATACTTTTAGTATAATAATAAAACTTTCGTATAACCGGATACATTTTTTCAAATGAAATGGAATTTTGGATATTACGAAAATGACAAGGTGTAGAAGAAAACCCGATTTACGACCAAAAACAACAAATGTAATCATTTGTTATAAACGAATGGATAAACACATTAAAATAATCATCCGGTCATACGATTAAAAATATTATAAACCATGCTCTGTCCAAATCTGAAATCGAACGAATAGATTTTGAGATGCGGCTTACACCGTTTCATAAAGCATAGTTTCGAGAAAAACGCCAAAGAAAAAAGTGTAAATCGTAGTGGGTTCACCTCAGCGCAGACGATCTGGACCTTCACCAAACACGTCATAACTCAGTCATTTTGTGGAATTTTTACAAAATCTTTGTTGCAAATTAAAGTTAAGATCTTTGGCTATAAAGCAATGCAATGAAAAAGTCGTATGTTTGCTATTACAAGGTTGTACAGACCCCTTAAGAGGCCGCTGCATCGCGCAATTCCCGCTTCGATGAACAATACCTGTTGGGCACACAAGTGTGCGGTTTACAGAGTGTATTCGACAGGGTGGAGAAAGGGATATTGTATGTAGGGGCACGCGACCAACGAGCATCATCCCCAGCTCCCAGCACATTCTCTCAACCTTCGGGTATCGAATAACGCGGAGACTTCGACGTCCACGCACCACGTGCCTACTGCCATTATCGTATTATCGTTACTGTTTTTTTTTTCTCCCCTTTTTAGATTATTCCTACCTTCGGAAGGTCGCAGGAAAAGACCTTCCAGAACCTTTGAACCAATCAAAAAAACGATCGTTTTGATGGATTACCGCGTGTACTTTTTTTTTTCTTTTATAATATGCTTTTCTGTCGAATCATCAAAATAGAATGGATATCCGTGCGAAAATAGACCGAAAGAAGTATTATTTCATCGTTATTGACTGTTCAAGGGGAACGGATTTTTTACTAGCTCGCGATCCAAAATCCATTAATGTGTTACGTACCTCCAGGCGGATTGAAAATTTTTGTTTAAAGGTACGATGTAAAAATCGGGAAAGTGTCGATCGTGCATTACTTATTGGTACTTTTATTATATTATTTTTTATTCATTTATTAAACGATAAATTATTTCATGTTCATGGACATTTTTTCAGGGCTCGGTCGAAAATACACATGTTCTCCATAATAATTACTCCATGGGTTTATGGATCTAAAAATCCCAAAAGTTTCTTGTAAAGCAATGTTGTAGTTATAGTCTGTCCAGCCAAACGTTTGAATTGAAAAAAAAAAAAGAAAACAAATTATCAAATCTTGAAGTCGAGACAATTTTTCGTGTTAAATTTCGCGCTTCAAATGTCTATAAAAATATCATAAATAAAACATAAACAAAACAGCTGAACTATACCTAATCTTTTTCCAAACATAAGCCAAAACTGTATCAAAAATATTGAAAAACTCTTAACTCCATACCTAATTAAGATTTGCGAACTATTTTTCAAAGACGCGTAGAAGTATCGTGAACAATAATCGACAATAAAAAAAAATCGCTGATTTTTAAAGCCAAGTGGATGCAACCTCCGAGAAAAAAAAACAAAAAACAAAGCACAAATCTCGTAAACGATAATAAATGAAAATCTCAACGATTATTCGAAAGCTCATTTCAATTATTCTTCCAAACACAATTTGTTTTCTTTCTCGTACAATCGTCCGAGATCAATAATAACAGAATCAGCAAAAAAGCGTAGATCGAACGAGACAACAAAAATGTCTCGATAAGATTAGAGTGTGCCGATGGGAATTGTGCAAAAGTAGGCTAATCGAAGACGGCGAGTATCGAAGTAAGTGGTGAGCAAGATTTACAAGTTACCATGACTCATCGAGACAATTCTGTATTTAATTGTTACAAACAACAGGAGAAAAAAATGTAAAAATTTCTCGCCGATAGCTGATGAATCTTGGGTACATCAAAGTCAGCGCTGTCACGTTGGGTTCAGGGTTAACGAGTTCAGTCGAAAGCGTGAGTGATAAGCCATCGGCTAATCGCAGCTTTATGCCTTTTGTGCTCGAATTTGCGATACGTGCGCATTGCGTACGTATCGCAAAAAAAGTTATGTATTTATGGGTCATTCCACGCAAAGTCGACCACTCCCCTGCCCGACCCCTTTCGATTTGGCTGAAACTTTAATATGTTATTGTTTTCATATTAAAACGCTTGTGTGATTTTTTTCTAATTTTTTTACATAATCACCAATACTTAGTCAATTTTTTGAAAAAATCGCCCGTTTTTTTTTTTTTTCAAATGCTCATAACTTTCTGAAAAATGGACCGATTAAGATCTTTTTTTTTTAATTCTTCATATTGAAATGTTCTTTATGAAAAAAAAATTGAAAAATATTCAAAGTCATCTTCGACATGATTTTTCAGTTTTTTTGAAAAACGCTATTTTTTCAAACAACGCCATTTTTTATTCGTCGATATTTTTTTTGTATAAAAAATATGATAAATTTCGCATTTTGTGCCGCCAGACCTATCGTGGTAAGATTTTTCTTTCTATTTTTTTTCTAAATTGAAACATTTTTATTCTTAATTTTTTCCAAATATGAATTTTTCCTATGATGCAATAATATCGATTAACAAATTCTATGGTTTTCCAAAAAAAAATGCACGGTATTATTTCATTTATAGTAATGTTTTGCTCAGAAATTTCGTAAGTAGTATTCGTATTTGCCGCTAAAATATTGAAATACTTATCTGCTATTTTTTTACTTAATTTTTAGTAAAGTTCTTAAACGATTGAGCTTATTTTGCAATACGTTGGTGTGGTATGTCGTACGCTTGCGCGTCGACGCCGTATACGACGTGTTCTGGAACGGGCTTCATAAATGTCTTGACCAGTGGGGTAACACGATGCACTACTTCTATACATTAAAATGCTATTAGCACTCCGAGTAGCAGAATGTGACACTAATAGATCCGAGCGTTTCGCATTGCGAAAATACCTGGCGGTTTCACACCCCTGGTCTCGATTTCCATTTTTTGTTTCACATTGTCGAAGATATTAAGGTTTGTCTCTCAGCAACAAGATCAGTTTTTATCAAGATTCTCAAGGAGCAAAGAAATCAAGGAGCTCCGCAGCAGTTCAAAAATGTTAAGACTTTTGTTAATTTATATTATCACAATAGCGATTTCGGAATGACTGCTGAATAGCATTTTTTCGCTACTACTCATGTCGTATTGTTAAGAATTTCTCTAATTCAAGAGATCACAAATTATGTAAATTATTTAAACGTTACAGAAATAAATAAATTCATTATTAATTACTATTAAACAATTAATTAAATAACTATTTACTTCATTCCCCATTAATAATCCTTTAAAAATAATGTAACATAATTGGAAAACTTTTCAAGTGAGTTAATATTATATACAAAGTATTGAAAATGATAGAATTAACCATTTAAAATTATTCTATCATAGAAAACAGTTATATTTGGAAAGAATTAAGAATAAAAATTTTTCAATTTAGAAAACAAAAATAGGAAGAAAAATCTTACCACAATAGGAAGACAAAAAATGCTAAATTTATCATACTTTTTTTTACAAAAAAGAAATCAATAATGAAAAATTGCGTTGTTTGAAAAAATCGCTTTTTTTCCAAAAAAAAAAAACTAAAAAATCATGTCGAAGATGACTTTGAATATTTTTCAAATATTTTTTTTCATAAAGAACATTTCAAAATGCAGAATCAAAAAAAAATCTTAATCGGTCCATTTTTCAGAAAGTTATGAGCATTTAAAAAAAACGGGCGATTTTTTCAAAAATTGACTACATATTTGTGATTATGTAAAAAAAATTTGAACTCACACACGCGTTTTAAGATGAAAACAATAACATATTAAAGTTTCAGCCAAATGGAAAGGGGTCGGGCCGGAAAGTGGTCGGGTTAGCGTGGAATGACCCATATTAGTATATATATATATATATATCCACACCCAGTAAAATAAGACATACGTTTACGTATATACAAACGAAACTGTTATCACGACCCGTCTCGTTTGACTGTGACCATGACTCTAATGACCAACGACCCAACCAAGAATTTCGAAAAAAAAAGACAAAAATTGCTGTCTGAGCTTGAATCTTCGTCTAGGATCTTCGCAACAACTGTCTGACCTCGAGAAAAGTCCAACGGATGTTAAAAAGTTCCCTGAACAACGGAAAATCGCTTCATTATTTTGCACATAAGTTTGACCAAGTTCTGAAAAATTGTTTGCCAAGAAAAGAGCAGAAGAAAGTGCAAATATTACCACGAAAAATGTGTTTTATTTTGAAGCTTTTTTTCTCATGATAATATAGAAAATTAAGAATCTAAAAGTCATTGAAACGCAAATTGTTGAAAGAAAAAGATATTACGAACTATGGAATATTACACCTGTGGAAAATTGAGCCGAGGCACTCAAGGAAAATATGAGCCAACTGAGTGTAGTTTATCTCTAAAACGTTTGTCACTATATTATTTCTAGTTTCTCATATACTTCTCTGAGTATTGCCCAAAGCCGCTCGTTCCCGGATGCACTACTGTATTGCATTTCCACGAGGGCACAGGGAAACTGCGGGAAACCTGTGCTTTCAGGGGCGACTTCATGTGATTGAGTTTTAATTGTTTTACCATCGGAAACTCAGTGAAACTGTCTTACCCTCAATAAACGGCACGTTAGCCGGTGCACGAATGAACGGTCACCCAGCCAAGTACTGGCCCGAGGTAACCCGGCTTAGCACGGGAAACCGTCAAAACTATTGCGCGCTATAGATTAACTCGATTCAACGAAGTGTAATACTCCTATAGAAAATTCCACAAAAAAAACTATTAAAGAAGTCTTTTAATTCAAGTAAATGTGTTATTGCACTGCATCTACTAAATTTCCATTTCAATGCGTATTAAAAATAATTTTTAGACCACCTATTTTTAATCATTCAAAAATTACGTAATACGTTATAATTTATCTATTCAAAATAATTTTCGAAATATGTAATGCGTAATAATTTATGTATTATAAATAATTTTACAAAGACGCAATGCGTAATAATTTCTTTGTTACGTATTTTTAATAATTGTGAAAATACGCAACACGTAATAATGTATTTATTTTTAATTTATATATTTTTAATCATTTCGAGAATATGTAATACTAGATTCTACCCGCGACTTCGTCTGCGTGGATCTCGCAATTTGTGTTAAAATACACCTTAATGTATGTTTTTCAAAGGCTGTCATACGTCATTCAGAAATTAGTAAAATATGTGATATTATATTAAATTCTATTCGATTGTGATTATATTTTAGTCGTTCGTATTCTATGAGAATTAAAATTTTATCATTAGATTTTATAAAATATTATAATATAAAAATATTCGACGTTAGATTTTATCAAATTTAAATTATATTTGATTCGTTGTATTCTATTAGAATTTGAATTTGATAATTACATTAGATTTGATATTATATTATCATCTATTTTAATTAGATTTGATTTGTTTGTATCCTATAATAAGAATTATAGGATACAAAGAATTATAGGATCTCAATTTATTATATGAGACTGATAATTTCATAATTGAATTAGATTCGAGTCGAATATTAGAATTAGAAAAATATTAAATGTATTTTTCATAGCTTATGTGTTATTCGGAGTAACTCTCTACATGTGTACCAAATTTCATCAAAATCGGTTCAGCCGTTTAGGCGTGATAGTGGAACGAACATCAGGCATACAGATTAGAAAAATATTAGGTATTAGAATTCGAATAAATAGTATCATATGTGCCCTAAGCTATCTACATTTTTAATTTAATTAATTATATAATAAGTTGAATTTCATAATTAGATTAGATTTGAGTATATAATATGATAATTAGAAAAATATTAGATATTAGAATGAAAAGTTTCCTACTTCTTAACCCAGGCCATAAGGTATCTACCTGTTAAATTTCATTGAAATCGATCAAGCCGTTTTGGCGTGATTGAGTAACAAACAGCCAGACAGACAAACAGACAGAAAGTCAGATTTATAACATTAGTTGGGATGTAATAGTTTATTTATTTTAAACACTTTCGGAAATTCGCAATGCGTAATAATTTAATAATTTTCCATAACTTTTAAATTACGTATTTTTAATCATTTCGAAAATACGCGATGCATGATGATGTATTTATATAAAATAAAGTTAGATGACGTTTTTAATTTACGTTATAGATTTTTTATTTTTTTTTCACCAAAGATACTTTTTCGCTCAGTCGGACCCTCAAAGGTTCACGAGACTTTTTTTTCGTTACGTGACCCAGAATCCACGCTCGCGTTAGACGATCTTTTAGTTCGAACACCCTGTACATGTAGCTGTATGTATTTAGGGTGGCGTAATCGGAAACGTTGACCGAGGAAGCGCGTGTTCGAGTTTTGTCGAAGAGTTTAACGCCGCGTGGGAACGATATTACATCGTGGGTAAACCTGGATTACTCGCTCCAGGCTCCTCTCCGTCCATGCAACTCATATTTTTCGAGAGGTTCATCCGATTTTCATTATCGCAGCTTCGAAGAGGGCGTTGTTTTTGCGGCCTAAGCTATACAAAAACGATGTTTAAGGCCACGTGACCGCATTTGCACGCCCACAATTCCCGTATTTCTTGTTTGGGTTGCATAATCGTGGCACAATCAGCGGGTAAACGGTATATCATACGTAACAGTATGTTTTTGGCTGTTACACGATCAAAGTACTCGAACCAGCCCTCTAACACGATAGCTCGAATGCCCGTAATCGTTCCAGAGAACAAAGTTTCTCTGGTCCCGCGTACGAGCACCCCTTCGTTTCAATCCCTCCCTCAATCTTTTTTCATCCACAACGTGTGAACTGGCGAAAGTTCATATGAAAAAAAATCTTCTTTTCTATTTTTTTTTCAACGTTTCACGAACTCGAATATTTAACAATTAAATGATTTTCTTCAACAATTAAGTAAGAATCCATCCCAGTATACTCGTAAAATTTCAAGCCAAGTTACCGAACTGTTAATAAAAAATTACGATTTTAAACATCGTCTAATTTATCCAGTACTGTATGGAGATGGCATGCAGGCCACATTTCCTATCTAATAAATTATATGCCAAACTAGCTTTTGCCCGCGACTTCATCCGCGTGGACTTTAGGATTTGATCCAACGAGGAGACAAAAAAAGAGAAAAAAAAAGTAAGAAATAAAGAAAGAAGGTAGAGTGTCAAATTTTCCAGTTACGATGATAGACTGACTGACTGTGGTGTTGAAGTTTGCATCGTTGGAACGCAACGAAAGTTTCATTTTCTATTTTACATTTCCTTATTTTTAGCATCATCCAAAAATTTTCTCTGCAGATTTATATTATAAATCTCGGAAGAAATATCTGAAAATTGGCTAAGAATTTTTCTTACGCAAATTCTGCGGCAAAAAATTTAAACAATTTGGAAATATTCGTCTTCGTTGGATTCCAAATATGCAAACTTCAATCTCATGACTGACTGACTGCGGTATTGAAGTTTGCATCGTTGGAATGCAACGAAAGTTTCATTTTCTATTTTTTATTTCCTTATTTTTATCATCATACGAAATCTTCTTTTGCAGATTTATATTATAAATCTTGGGACAAGTATCTCAAAAAATAGCTAAGAATTTTTCTTAGGAAAATTCTGCTGCAAGAAATTGAAGCAATTTGAAAAATTCATTTTTATTGGATTCCAACGATGTAAACTTCAATCTCATCACTGACTGAGGTCGGTTGCTGTGCGCTCATATTACTCCTTACAAATTGCGCCCATTTTCCCATATAACTTCAACACCCCTTCTTTAGGGTTGTTTTGAAAAATCCGGAAATACGTATTCCGTTATTTGTTTTGAAAAGTATTTATATTATGTTTTCAAGTAGATAAAACCAGAAAATCAGATTTTCCCATAGAAACTTCATCACTAGTTGCACCCTTTATGAGGAATTGTTTTAAAAAAAATCCTAAAATATGCGTTTTTTATTTGTTGTGAAGAATATTCATACCGTGTTTTAAGTTGATACATACAAGGAATACAATTTCTCATACAAACTTTTACATCACATTTCTTCTTTTCAGAGGTTGATTTACGAAAAATCCTTTTCTAGTTCACCTCTACCCTCTTTAAGGAACATATCGTCCGTTTTATTGATATAAATGAGCAGGGAATTCGATTTCATTGACATAAATGAGCAGGAAATTCCATTTCCTTGACATAAATGAGCAAGGAATTCGATTTTCCCATACTAATTTCAACACCCCGCTGCACCCCTAATTAAGGGTTGTTTAAAAAAATCTTAAAATATACGTTTTATTGTTTGTTTTGAAGAATATTTATACCAATTTTCAAGTTGATACGCGCAAGGAATTCAATTTTCCATACAAACTTTTGCATCCCATTTCTCTTCCTTAAGAGTTGATTTTCGAAGAATCCTTTCTTAGTGAACCTCTACACCTTCTGAGGAACATATTTTTCAAATTTCATGCTTCTATCTTCAGCGGTTTAGACTCTGTGTTGTCTATATGTCAGTCCGTCAGTCACGGAACTGTTTTTTATATACAGATAACTCTAGATGTCTGATATAAGCTTAAGCATGTAAGATAGCATATAGGATATTTCTTAAGCATGTAAACAATTCTGAACATTCTGTAACAACAATAAAAACAGAGGGTCACCGAATGTTTAATGAAAGTATGAATGATAAAACTTAGAAAAATGTGACTAGCAGAAGAATTTTCGTAACCCCGACTTTTCAGAGAACACATAAAAATGTCTAAATGTACAAAATGTATGCAAAATGTTTAATTTCAGTTCATCGTTGGGTATAATAATTGATTGTAACTTATTTTTATTAAACGCCACTGTAATCTAATGCTAATACGGCCCTCCGCGAAAGGAATACTTATAACAAAGGCAAAATTAACGATCGCATTTGTCAATAAATACAAATGTGAACAATGTACGAGTTATTCGACAGTTGGTCGCACATTCTCAAAGCACGTGCATTGTCAAGTTTGAAGCGCACCTCGCAAAAGTTTCTTTCAAGCTGTGGGCAACGTGCAACGTTCAAGCATACTTGACACTCCGAGTGGAAACGATGCGGGCAATTTGCGGCTTATCTTCTTCCACTTGTGCAAAAGTTTCGCATTGAAGATTCATGGGACAAGGGTTATACGAGGGAATAAAAAGGTCTTTTGACTGTAACAAAAAAGAAAGTTTTGGTGATCAGAGGATGGGATAAAAAATGTGCACTGAAATAGGAGCACCGAATTGATCATACGCAGGGGAAGGTGGGGCACAGTGTGTCACTTTTTTTCTATCGAATTTTTACTCCTACCGAAGTAGTCCGATTGCAAAAAAAACGGTCATAATCGATTTTATAGACCTTTGGGCGTACAATAAAGCTACCATATTTTTTGCAAAAAGATTAAAAATCCTAAAATAATGGGTTCGACAAAAATTTGCGGATTGGCTCATCGTGCCCCACGGGTGGGGTACAATGTGTCAGATAGATGGGTACAGTGTGTCAAGTGCTGCGAAACGTAGGGTGCAGTGAGCCGGTTGAAACTCTTATATTTTCCTATCATAGATAACAGATTTTCATACATACCGATAATTTCACAACGGGTATTATTTGCCAATAACATTGGGAGTCGACTCATTGTGCTCAACAACTCGATGACACATTGTGCTCCACACAATTGCCCCACAATATTTGACGTTTTCCCGGCAAGCGAAATTTTTTTTTCGAGTCTCAAATTAATTTTGTACTTTAAATAATTCTTCGTGAGCTGCTATTGACTTTCTTTTAGGCCAGCCGAAATATAACATAAATCACGGGCCAACACAAAAAATTTCGGATTTTACAAAGCTACAAAACTCCGAGAAATCGCATGTGGTTGACAGTTTCCCGTGACACGTTGCACTTCTTCGGAGCGTCCTCACTTCTTTGTTTCCTCATTGGGAGTCGACTTATTTTGCCCCACCACTCGGTGACACATTGTACCCCACTAGTAAAATATTTTATTATTGATGAAGATAACCATTAATTAAACTACGAATGGAAAAACACAAGTCACTGAATGCAACATAAATAATAAAACTATCGATTAGGACCGAAAACCGGAGCCGCTACAGAAAGTCTCGTTATATTTTACGTTTTCCCGGCGAGCGAAATATTTTTTTTCCAAGCTTCAAATCAATTTTTAATTTTTAACAATCCTTTGTGAGCTGCTATCGACTTTCTTTTAGGCTTGACGAAACCTAATATAAATTGCGGTCCAACGCATAAAATTTCGGAATTTACTAGCTACAAACCTCCGAGAAACCGCATGTGGTTCACTGTGCCCCACTGTACCCTATTCATGTTTCGAGAGCTTATGCGTAAAAATGATTTTTACTTCGATGTATATGTATTGAGACAGGCATCAGTTCATGAACCCTACGTAAATTAGTATACTACACAAAAAAAGGACTTGGACTGAATAAATTCGGAATTGGGGGTTGCGTATGTGATACTTATAAAACGCGCAAGGGCATACGTTGGAACTCAGAAAATAAAAATAAATAATTCAGGCATACAATTTGTAAATAATTTATTCTAATTCCATTGCCGGAAGGTTATTTTCGTACTCATATTTATTAAGACACTAAAATATCATTTTTATCACATGAGAACAATATCTGAGTACTGCAGATTTATTATTTAGCAATATATTTGCTGGCAAAGAGCGATTGACGAAACTCACATCCTTGCATATCGAATAAAATATTTGTTGGTAATCACAGAACAGATGTGACATAATTAATCAATCAATAGATTTTTATGTATCGATTATTTTTATCAATCAATACATACCTACGTTAACACATAAATAATTTATACTATTTTGATTATTCATCCCGAAAAATTATATTTCTGTTCATTTTTATTGACACTTTAAACAGGTGACTTACGTCATGTAAATAAATGTAGGGCCTATGAATAAATTCGAACCCACATCCTTAAGTATCGGCTACATTATTTATTGTCAATGGCAAATCAGATTGAACACAATTAATAAAACAGCTTAGAAAAGAGAGAAAAAGTGATATCGAATGTTAAAAATCACGTGTCATTTTGCGCCGCCTCTTGTTACACTAACCATCGGAAAGTAATGTTTTGCTCGTGAACGTGAAGTACACGGCAGATGAATGGAAAATTTGGGTTTGCGCCGGGGAAAACACGCGACCTGCTGGGCGGTCTGTTGCGGCACGAGGCAGCGGTCGTTCACGTAAAAATGTTTCGACGCACATGGCGCGCAATGTGCTCGTGTACGTAGTAAAGGTCGGAGAATTTTTCGTCCACGAGCACCAGTTGTGTCCAACGCACACGCCGACACGTGCCCAAGACACGCGACCGCTGATGAGTGGATTGTTCATTCCACTGTTCCGACAAAATGCATCTCCGTCGACCCGAGAGTGTGCAATTTTCGCGCCGGGTTCGCCCACAATTTTTCATCTTTCGCCTCGGCCCTTCCTCCTCTCGCGGTCGCACCAAGATCGATGTTCATCAAAGCTTGCTCCAATAGGGCAGCACTTACGATGTTGAACTTTGCATCGTTGGAAGGCAACGAACATTTTTTTTTTCTTTCAATTTTTATTTCTTCATTTTCTTCATCATTGGAAATGTTATCCTGCAAATTTGGGCTGCAGATTTCGGATAAGGGCCCTAAAAAACGTTTGAGTTTTTTTTGTAGCTCAAACTCGCCAAAAAAAAAGTTCGGACTAATAAACTTTTTTTGCTTCAATATCACTTAAACTTCAATATCATCAGCATAACCTAAACAAACCCAAACAAATGAAGAAAACTTCATTACAAGCTTTTATTTAACTTCACTTGTTTTGAGATGCAAAATGGAAAAACGATATTTCACCCACTTCCCGACTACTTCGAGGGCTGAAATTTTGCGAGCATGCATCTAAGAAGTGATAATGCATGATTCAACTTAAAAAAAATAATAAATAAATAACAATAACGACTTTCTGTGAGATGCAAAATCGAAAATCGATATTTCACCCATTTCACAACTACTTAGAGCTCTGAAATATTGCAAACATGCATCTAAGCGGTGACAATGCATGGTTCAACTAGAATAAATAAAAAAATAAAAAATAACGACTTTCTATGAAAGGCAGAATGGAAAATCGATATTTCGCAAACTTCCCGACTACTTAGAGCCCAGAAATTTCGCAAACATGCATCTAAGAGGTGCATGCAAAAAAAGGTTCAATAGATATAATAGGTTAAAAGGTAAAGTACAATAGGTGGTGAGCCAACATCTATGATAGATGCCACCTATCACAGTTTTCCAGGATTTCTCCTGATATTCAACCAATAATAACACCGGTTTGTTTAGAAGAATTAATGCCTCTTTGCAAAAATTTCAGAGCTCTAGTAAAATCAATTAATGACTAAAATGTAGAAAATAATTTATATCTAAAAACTAATTTTTTCAAACAAGTTTTTATTTAATTAAAAATAGAGAATAATTTTTTTTAACAAGTCACCTATATGTAACTATAAATAAAAGCTTAGGGCGATCAAAATTTAGACATATAATCTTTAATTGACATAAATCGGTTAACATATCAACTGTATTGAATTTACTGTAAAACAACCTTATATTTTTTAAACAAAAATCGGAAAATTGAGTATAAACGTCTGATTATAATTTCTCTAATTACTATTGTGCCAAATTCAATTTCAAATTTCAAATTCAAATCAAATTTATTAAACATTTAAAAGGTTGAGCGCCCCAAGTTTTTATTTAGTCACATATAGGTGACTTGTTAAAAAAAATTATTTTCTACTTTTCAGTACATTAAATAAAAGCTTGTTAAAAAAAAATTAGATATGAATTTTTTATTTATTATTATGTTAATTTTTATTAATCCTTTTCATTTTTATTCGTATTATTTTGTATTTCTATTAATTAAAACAAAAATGTGACTCATGCGGATGGAACTTCCTTGGGTTCCATTGCCACCAGAAATCCTTGTAATTTCGTCATATCCATCACAGAACACTGTACGGAGAAAAAGAAGAAATTGGTCCATCATCACGGAATATCTCGCCCCCTCCCCTTCTTCTATTCTTGTAACCCTTTGGCTAACAAACCTGAAATCATTCATATTAAGCGTTCAGTGATTACGCTCAGGTAAAATTATCGTGGTTATTATAAATAAATCAATTACGAGGCAAAATGAAAAGAAAGGTTTTTGAATTGACAAGTTTCTATGTATGAGTAGCAAAAAATGTTTGAGTAGTCTCTAACATAAGGCTATGTCGAAGACTACTCGAACAATTTTTGGTGCCAAACATCGATGATTAGGGGAAGGTGGGACACAATGTGTCACTTTTTTTGGCCGTCTTTGGTACAATATTCTCAATATCCTTTAGCTTGTCATTGATTATTTTCCGACGTTTAATCAGTGCTTCTTACTAGACTAGGTTTGCTTTTTATTCCTCGGCTTTCAGTTCTTCTTCTCCACCTTCTTCAGCACAAGATTTCCCGTATCCTTTGGCTCATTTTTTATTTTTTTTCCCCCGCGTGTGATTTTCTTCGGAGCGTCGTCACGACTTTGTTTCCTATTTTCGTCGTAGTCGTGTTATTTGCCAACAACATTGGGAGTCGACTCATTGTGCCCCACAAGTCGGTGACACATTGTCCCCCACTAGTAAAATATTTGGTTATTGATGAAAATAATTATCAATTAAACTACGAATGGAAAAAGTCACTGAGTGCATTATAAATAATAAAACTATCGATTAGGACCAAAAATCCAAGCAGCTACAGAAAGTAAGGTTATATTTGACGTTTCCCCAGCAAGCGAAATTGTTTTTTTTTCTTAGCCTCAATTTAATTTTTTATTTTCAATAATTCTTTGTGAGCTGCTCTTAACTTTCTTTTAGGCCTGACGAAACGTAATATAAATCACGGTCCAACACAACAAATTTCGGTTTTCACGAGCAGCAAGCCTCAGAGAAATCGCATCCGGCTCACAGTGCCCCGTGACACATTGTGCCCCACTCTCCCCCATTTGCTAGAAGAAATTCGAACAATTAAGACTATTTGCTAGAAGAAATTCAAACAATTAAAAAATAATCATTTTCATTGTATGCCAACGATACAAACGTCAATTTCATGACGATTAGCAGAATTTGCAACAAAATATTGGAACTCTCCAACGTGCAATTAACTATGCTCATTTCAATTTCCTCAAACGCCATTCGTTACAACAAATTATTCATTACAAACATTCACCGTGTATGCAAAATAAAATATCAAAGTGATCGAGACAAAGATTTTTCTTGTCTCGCAAATCTTATTCCCTGTGGAATTTTAATGTTGTAATTATTTTATGCATTCTTTAAATCTTTCTTCCCCATCACTCGTATCGATCGAAATCAATTTCTTCTTTTTCTTCGTACAGTGTTCTGCGAGAAATCTCAGTATCGCGATTGTGCGAAATACATCAAATGTTCGATATGGAATGTTAATTGATACGGTCAGATCGCGGTTCGGCGATTTAACCGAGCTTTCCGTTCCACTTCCACTTTACGACAGTTTCTCTCGCTCACTCCCTTTCTCTCACAACTCGAGATCTATACGAGCCCGATAACTTTTCGGTTCTGGTATGACGGAGACTCCATTAAGATTATAACTCCCCGGCTCATCTATTTCCCCCGTCATTTTCCTCCTCAATCTGGATCTATATTTATAGCGTATGAAACGTTTGGTCATTTGTCTCATTCGTGTCTCCTTCTTGCTCCATCTATTCCACTTCGATATATCACGGAGCACCGAACTTCAAGCTCTCTCTCTCCATAATATCCACTCGTGGCTTTGTACGAGCATTATCAATCACATGTGCAATCGTCATAATTATCCATTATTATCATTACCAATGTTAGTAATAACAGTAAGAATAGTTTTCCAAAAATAAGATATCGAGATTCAGAGGAACCTCCGATCCTTGCAGCACTATAGCCACGATGAATTGTCAAAGCTAGATTCGAATGAAAAAATCGGGTGTCCAAAGAACAGCGAAGAACAATACGAAATCGACGTATTTTGTGCAGTGCAGGAGGTGGTTTCTTTTGGGTTAAGATGGTCTCGCTTGATTCTTCATAATCTGTCGTGTGCCTACGTCAGAGTGCGCACACGTGGCCCAAACAAATCCTCATTTATAACAAGCTCCAACGATCTTACACCCGCATGCTCACTCCAAGATTATTTTCGTACGCGAGTACTTTTTGATAGAGCTTCCGATCAATTTGAAATTTCCTAAAGCCCTACTTTCCACTCGTGTCCATGCGGTTCCATCATTTTTTATATCGTACCCTTTCAGCCCTTTGATAAAAAAAAATGGACTCCACGATTTCTTGATCAACTGATGAGCTTGCGATATGGTTGCTGCACACACTGCCTATGTACGAGAGAATCAGAATCCCACGCAGATTGGACGATCGGAAGTGTAATCCTTGGCGTTAATTAAGCAAGAATTTGTAGAGCTTCCGGTCATATCGCGCGTGCAATTCATCGTACACAAAAGCGTATAGGTACAAGTCGATGGGTATACATCGCACAGGATGTTACATATACGCGATAATCTCACTTCAAGAAAGGGGATCACGCAATGAACAAAATCCACGAGGGGGTGGAGCGCTTTGGTACTTCAAGACTCTCATGTATATGTATATAACTCGCGTGCCAGGAAATCTCTATAATGGAAAAACATATCGTCCCCTAATAGCCCTCATTGGCAGTTCTGCCATTCGACTCAATGCACCACATATATGACTGTATACGTCGTGTCCTCCGGCAAACAGAGAAAGAGAGAGCAGCCAAGAACCGAGTCACCCCTGTTTTCATTTCAATTTGGACCCCTTGGCTGGTGGTGAGGGAGATCCAGCATGAGCGGTGATCGGTGAACCCCTACGGGGTGCAGTACTCTTTCTCTCTCTCTCTCTCTCTCTCTCTCTCTCTCTCTGTCTCTGACGTTGACTCCAGTCTGGCCAGATGGCCAACGTACCTCGTCGTATATTCGTCTCGTTGTATTCCCCACTAACACCCCATATCAACTGTACATACCTATCCGTAGTTAGATCGCCAGCAGGCAAAAGGTCGTAACCCACATAAAACTCAGGCTTGAACACTGTGAGGTATGTGCCGTTTTGCTTGGCAGAAATTCATAGCCGGGGTTGCTACGGCGCAACACCGGATCGCATCTATCCCCACTGTACATCCAGCTAGTATGATGATCGAGCGTGTAAATGTTTGCTTAGGCTCATACTCGGATGTACACCAACCGGGTTTCTAGCCTCCTTAACGAATCAGTTTATTTTTCGGTTTTGCCTCCCGTTACGCGAGTTAACAGCTCCACGCGTATCCTTCACCGCGACTTGCATTCTTCTCCCCTCAACTATCAGAAACCATACCCGATGACGACTGGTTATCGACAGATTTAGCCAAATCGAATGATCGATCAACGGAGTACGAAGGAATTCTGGGGTCACGGGATGCCTGCATCAGTTCCAGCCGCATCACCAGTTTTTGTTAGCTGTACCACAATCTTGGTGAGCGATGCTTTTGTGCATACTCGGAAATGTATAAAAAGTGACCACAAGGTAACACACATAGTTGTATTGAAACAACACATTTTGTTTTGCAGTGTTAGAGTTACCTGCAACGATAGACCCATCTAGGCCTTAGAGTTGCTTTACCTAGTTTTCATACCGGGAAAGCCATGATAATTCAGGTTGCAATTATTGCAGTAATTCTACTGGTATCGAATTCTACACGAGGAGATGAAGAGATCCTCCGGCGTAACAGGTCCAACAAACTGGCCCATACGAACCTCCCCTTTAGACGTTGATCGGTGCCGATCCAGAGCACACTACAAATAATATCAACCGCAACTGGAGGCTGTAGGAACGAGATTGTTTAAGTTCCGACGAGTCAAATAATAAGATCAAACAGGCGCCCGGTAAAGGGCAGAACAAACACCGAGCCCTGTACGGCGTGTATCCCATTGGAGTACAGAGGGGAATTATGACGATGTGTCGAACGTGCGGCCAATGGTACAAACGCACGTTCGTACAATCCCTCGCGCATCGCGGTTTCCTTTCCCCTGGGTCTTCTAGGCCCTTGGCTCTTTCCAAACCCTCCTCATTCTCGAACGACATTTCTGTATTGCAAATTCATACCAAACTTCACCGTCACCTCATCCGATGGCAATGTTCATTGGAAGTTCAGAAATTTCTGGCAGTAGAAATAATCGATAAATCTAAGAGGTGCCTGGGTAACGCTCACTCGAAAGAATGGAAATGACACCGAGGATCTCCATTGATCCACTACGATTTTGCAAATAACCAAAAAAATCTAACAAAAAACAGGAGCTCGGATAACGAGTAGGTTTGACCATCCCCCGTATTCTGCCTCCCAAACTCACTCCCGATTCCTGGTTAACCGCCCAAACGAGCAAGCCCTCTCGCCACAAATTTAACTGCAATCTTCTCAAGACGAGCCATCCAGCGATTAGGCGCGCCAAAGCTTACGGAGTAGGATTATTTGTGAGGCAATAGTGTTTCGAATTAGTTACTGCGAATTCACCATTGAGTTCATGACATCTACCTACGCGCATATGATCCAACTCTATGTAGTTTGGGCGATGAGCCAAGGTTATTCGAGGGTTCTTCCACCAACGGAATCACGCTTTGGTGTAATATCCACACGGTGTTAAGAGCCCCTCGCTCGCACGGATACTGACGGAAGCCATATCGTGCGGGAATAGGGTTGTTGGTCAGGAGCCGAGGGAGGGAATCGTGCTGAGGACGCCGCACGGTTGCCGAGTGATTCACCAAAATGCGCGGCAGATGCGCGATCGAGGAGATAGCTCCGTCGAGGCATTTAACTTTCTCCGGTGTTCTAGAAAATCAACGGGAGCGAGCCTCGGTCTATTGTTCGTCGAAATACACCGGGGTGACCGCCTATCAACTACGATCACTTCTCCAGAACACATTGTAAGCTCGTTTTAAGGAAAAGGGCTAAAAAAAAGCGGTCAAGTGCGTGCGGGCTCGGCATGGTGGAGTCCCCGGAGTTGCCAGTGCCTACGGTACCCTAAAAATTAGCCATGCAAGAATCCTTCAATGGTATCTACGTCGATGACTCTTTCGATGATCCTGTCCCGATGATACGCTTCCCTTTTCCGATCGAAAGATCGATACTTTTGTCAACAAGTGCCGATGACACTTTGGTCCTTTGATCGCATCGATAAGTCCACCATACTCGGAAGTTCTTCCTTGGCTCTTGCGACAGAAATATGAAAGGATAAAGGGACCATGACATGGGTATGGTAGTCTCGATTTCGCCCTCTCGCGTATCCACCGATTGTGTGTCACGGTGCAGGACACTTTAATGCCTCCGGTTGGCTTCGACTCTCGTGATCCACGTATAATGGTGCTACATATGTCGATCCAGTGAACCCTAGGAGTCGCAGAAAAAGCGGCAGAACTCTTATTCAGTGCACACCCACGCACAATGACCGAAGCAGGCTTAATAGGTACACGCATTTGTTGATTGGAAACTGCCTGAGCGAGCAGCACACAGTGAAGGACCCTCTACAGTCGCATCGTTCAAACGGCGAGCGAAGAAAAGAAGCGAACGAGACCGGGAATCCCCAGGACTATGCATTTTTCGTACGGTCCGTGAACCTCGATAAACTTTGAGCTGTCAATAAATACTTCAGTGCAAATCCATGTGTGTTATTTGTTATACGTAAAGTATATAATTTCAGGAATTAATACCATCACATGCCAAACACAACTTAAGGCATTAGGCCACTCTAGAGGCAAAAAAAGGGCATATTTTGTGATTTTTTTTCAGTGAAAGCATAAAATAAATCGGAATTACAAAATAGGGGTTTTATTATACACGTAATTGACTATACAAAAATATTTTTTCACAGCGATACATGTCAAAATGGCAACTGTTAGACGGTTTGATTTTATTCCTTGGCCACAGTTCTTCTTCTCGGCCTTCTTTATCACAGCATTTTCCGCATCCCTTGGCGCCTTTTTCATATCTTTTCCACGTGTGTCTTTCTTTGATTATTCTTTGTAGACTGATATTGATGTTCTTTTGGCCAGCCGAAACTTAACATATAGCAACGAGCCAACACAAAAAAATTCTGAATTTGCAAGCTACAATTGCGAGCTGATTTGCAGTGTTGATTCGAGCTACTCTGCTACTCCCTGTGTTCAATGAAATTTGATCCATTTTTTAGAGGCACCCGTCCAAAAGCCAAACGAGTCAGTGCGGTTCTATAAAATCCTCGTTACTTGGATTCTTCCTTCGGTGGGAAAAATAAAAGAACAAAAAATATGTACAAAAATACATCGAATCCTCGATAACAAAAAATGGTCTATTCGTCAAACAATGTTCAAAACCGATAATCCAAAGAACATCGGCAAATTGATTGATGATTTCCGTCTCTTCTAGCACTGTAAAAAAAAATCATTCGATCTACATCAATCATAGAACTATAATACTCGAAGATCACGATAAAGGATAAGCCCATATATATTCTCTAAGGGGTTTTCAAGTCATTGTTGCCTCGCTCGAACCGCACGTTCTCACAAACACAACACACACTCACACTGTTATTTCCATTATTCTAAAATAAAAACGAAAAAAAAAAAAGGTGAAATAAGGACACGAGAGAACAGATGCGACGATGCTCCGTTGCGTGTCTGATTCATTTACGCGATAGTAGGTGCGGGCGTAATTTCTTCCGTAGCGAGTGTGCCGAATCGATTCGCTCTTATCCGATAACACGAGCCTCCTCGTTCACGCATACACGATAAAACACTAGAAAACTCGGTCCCCTCTTTTTGTGATCGGGAGAGGCCTACTCACGTGTAATTATAATAATGAGCGGTAATTTATGATTTATTGCTACTTTTGCAACGTATAGACGTATACATAGGTGCAAACGTGAATTGTGTAACGGTGGAAAGAGCATTCGGGCTTACGTAGCGCGATAAGAGAATGTAATGCACGCATTCGAGTCACCGAACGCACGCGGTCACGCTTTTTTCTTTTTTTTTTTTTTTCCCCTCACGTGCGACATATCAGTCATCTTCGAGACAAATTGCGACGAGCTCGTGGAATTTTCACGAGTGTGAACAACCCGCCAGTTTCGCGATCCATGAGGACGATTTTCATTCGATATCGACGATTTCATCGGCGATAAAAATTCATAAGCTTTGTTCCTCAGGCGTCAGTCAGATCCTAGGCGTCGATTAAATTCGCTGATAATACTCGAATTGACACATCGATCTATTTTTACTCGTCGACTTACATGTTATATAGTATCTGTTACATAATATATATTTTATATCGTATCTAACGTATTATATATTTATATAACTATTAAAACGTAAGAATATAACGAATCGAATAATTTGACGGATCGGAAAAACAGGTCGATTTCCTATATTTTTTTCTGATGAGCCTGTTGGGATGGCGAGGTCCGGATTTCGAACAGAATTAATACATAGTTTTGGCAAATATGAGATTTTTTGTCTAAAAATCTTGAAGAACAATGAAGTTATTATTACAGCCGAACCTCGATATAACGAAAGCCTCGATATAATGAAGCCTTGTGCATTCCCTTCCTATAGACACCCGAAAACTTGATGCAACGAAGAAAAACTATAGATATGACGAATTTATTGCCAGGTCCCTTAACCTCTATACAAGGAATTTTTGTGGACAAAACTTCTGTATAACGAAGCGTTCGGTAAACGAACTCCCTTCCTTTCGTTCCCTTAGCCCCCCCCCCCCCCTCTCTCTGCTTCTACGGAGCTTGTCTAGAATTGCAAACTTTTAAAATTAAATAATATATTTGATTAATTCGAAATTAATACGATTTTAAAAATAATATGTTATATAGCTCTAATTGCTAATTTCCTGTAAAACTGATCTAATTTAAACCTCCCTTTCTCCAAAAAAAAATACCTGTATTTATAGTACTAATATATTTTTTTTATGAAAGAGTTAAATTAGACCACGTTTTATTTCTATTTTTCATTAAGGCCTCAATATAACGAACTTTTTGGAACATGATCTCGATATAACGAAAACTCGATATAACGACCTTTTTTGCTCTTCCCTAGAGATTCGTTATATCGAGGTTCGACTGTATTTAAGGCCTTAGACCACTCTAGAGGCCAAAAAAAAGCATATTTTGTGATTTTTGTTCAGCGAAACCATAAAATAAATCGGAATTACAAAATAGGGGTTTTATTATGCACGTAATTGACTACACAAAATTATTTTTTTCACAGCGATACATGTCAAAATGGCAAATGTACAGCATTTTTCCTATGACGCCTTTATTTCTGGAAGGTCCTATAATTTTTGAGTTATGATGAGACACTGAAGTTTTTTCTATTATATATAAGAATAGCTATAGAAGTACGTAGGATTTTTTAAATATATTGTTTTTTCTCAAAATGGCGCATTTCTAAAATAAAAAGTATAAAATGCCATGAGAAAATCGTCAGAAAATTGCTTATAAAAAAGGAACTATGCAATATAATAAAAAAAATCCTACGTAGTGCCTCAGAAAATGTAATTCTAAATATACAGTTAAAAGTTCAAGTGAATCGGTTGAAATTTGTTTGAGTTATGAGTCCGGCCGACTTGAAAAATGTAGTTTTGAGATAAACGCGTTTAAAGTTAGGAGAAAGTCACGACATGAATCAAGAGGGGTTGCGCTAGAATTCGAAAATCGAGTACTTAGAGATTTTTCACAGCCATAATCTTTTGAAATATAATTTTATAGGTACTAAGGTACATTTTTAACAAAAACAATCGATTTTTGGAAAATCCCAGAGTGGCCTAAGGCCTTAAACAAAGTACCGCCGTTGCTGCATGGCCCACCGATGTAGGTGGGCCATGCAGCAACGGCTGGCAGGTAGTTCTGGCAACTAGGGTGGTCTCAAATGGAAATTTAAAAATATACTTTTAGTACAATAATATAACTTCCGTACGACCGGATACTTTTTTGAAAGGTTAAAAATTAAATTCGATTTTTTATTTAAAAAAACACGTTTAATCATTTTTTACTAACAAATCAATAAACATATGAGAAAATAATTCGGTCATACGATAGAAACTGTTGTAAACTATGCTCTGTCCGAATTTGAAGTGAACACGAAGAATAGATTTAGAAATACGATTTAGAGATACAACCCCTGGTATGGGGTTGAAGTACTCATCGTTGGAGTGCAACGAAAATTCTTTTTCATTCATTATTTTTATTGTTATCCAAAATCATATTTTGGTTGCAGATCGCTAAATAAGAATCCTAACAAATATTTACGTAATTTTCGTGGCTTGGATCTACTATAGGAAATTTGGAGAGTTAAAAAAAATGAATTTTCGTTGAATTCCAACGAGGCAAACTCCAACGTCATCGACCTCTACCGCTTCATGAGACGTAATCTCGAGCAAAGAACAAAGGAAAAAGGGTGAATCGCAGCGGAGTAGTTCGCTGCAGCGTAGTCGACGATCTGACCCTTCACGAAAATTGTCATTACTCGGTCAATTTTTGGAATTTTCATAAAACCTTGGTTGCAAATCGCAGTTAAAACCCTGAGCTATAAAATTCCGCAATAGAAAATCGTACTTTCGAAATTTCAAGCTTAAGCAAAATCTCCAAACGACCTCGCAATAGACGCCGATCACACTACGTTTCTCTTTTGATCGACTATGCTTTGATCTTCGATGTACGAGCAAATGACAATTATATATAATATAATGGTATTGAAATTTGCGCCGTTGGACTGCAACGAAAATCATTCTATTTTTTTTCGTTTCATAATTTTGATTACTCTTCAAACTCCATTGGACTTCTACGTTATGGATCCCTAATAAGGATCTCCAAAAATATTCCATAGCCTGATAGAGCAAAAGAAATTGGGCACGCCGAAAAAAAAAACAATAATTTTGTTGCATTCCAACGATGCAAACCTCAATACCACGTGACATATTTTACACATTATGCATTATATATAATATATTTAATAATTTATATAATACATAATATACATTATATATTATAAATATTGTAAATAACATATTATGTCAATAATCAAATTAAAAAAAAGTCCAAAAAATCGAATAATTTGAAATAATAACATCAATGACACCAATTATAATTGAGCTCGCATTTTATTTACTAAGACTCAATCATCGATCTACGGACAAACGAGAAACATTGTTTTCGCACGCGTGGACAGATTCGATGTGCTCGAGAGACTGACTGGCTGGATTACGTACGTATAGATTCTCTCGGGACATCATTAACGTCACAAATACCAAAGCTCGCGTGAGGAAAGACACACACACACACCCACATACACACATTTATAATAGGGCAGCTTGCACAGCTCACGAAGGCATTACGGTTGATTACCCAACTCGAGCGCCAATTCTCCTACCTCTTCCGTCCTACTATTTCGCTCTCACACCGTAGACGTCCCAAACGATGTGACTAACTTTACATAAAACAGTCCCATACCCGCGACTTCATGCGTAATATTTACTGCAAAGTATATTTATCGGGTTCGAATGAAAAAGCATCCTGCCGGCCAAGACATTGCTCCAAAAAATCGTATGCACTTTTGAAAAACATGCAGCATTTGTGTCATTCCAACATTTAATTTTCGTTATTTTTGTTACTTTCAATTCCGATACTCCTACAAAAAAGTTCATCCTGAAAATATTTTTATTTCCTGAGTTCCAACGTAGGGGAAGGTGGGGCACAGTGTGTCACTTTTTTTCTATCGAATTTTTACTCTTACCAAAGTAGTATGATTAGAAAAAAAAAGGTCGTAACCGATTTTATAGATCTTTGGGCGTACAAAATAACGGCCATATTTTTTGCAAAAAGATTAAAAATCCGAAAATAATGGGTTCGGAAAAAATTTGCGGATTGGCTCATTGTGCCCCACGGGTGGGGTACAGTGTGTCAAGTGCTCCGAAACGTAGGGTACAACGAGCCGGTTGAAACTCTCATATTTTCCTAACATAGATAACAGATTTTCATACATACCGATAATTTCATAACGGATATTACTTGCCAATAACATTGGGAATCGACTCATTGTGCTCAATAACTCGATGACACATTGTGCTCCACACAATTGCCCCACAATATTTGACGTTTTCCCAGCAAGTGAAATTTTTTTTTCGAGGCTCAACTTAATTTTTGTACTTTTAATAATTCTTCGTGCGCTGCTATTGACTTTATCTTAGGCCATCCGAAACTTAATATAAATCACGGACCACACAAAAAATTTCGTATTTTAAAAGCTACAAAACTCCGAGAAATCGCATATGGTTGACAGTTGCCCGTGACACATTGCGCTTCTTCGGAGCGTCGTCACTTCTTTGTTTCCTCATTGGGAGTCGGCTCATGTTGCCCCACCACTCGGTGACACATTGTACGCCACTAGTATGATATTTGATTATTGATGAAAATAACGATTAATTAAACAACGAATGGAAAAACACAAGTCACTGAGTGCATCATAAATAATAAAACTATTGATTAGGATTGAAAACTGGAGACGCTACAGAAAGTGTCGTTATATTTTACGTTTTCCCGGCGAGCGAAATATTTTTTTTCCAAGCCTCAAATCAGTTTTTAATTTTTAATAATCCTTTGTAAGCTGCTATCGACTTTCTTTTATGCTTGACGAAACCTAATCTAATCGCGGTCCAAAACATAAAATTTCGGAATTTACGAGCTACAAACCTCCGAGAAACCGCATGTGGCTCAATGTACCCCGTGACACATTGTGCCCCACTCTCCCCTACACCATCACAGGTTTTTACGTATCACCCTTCTTAATTGAATCATCGTCTACCACTCCCCATCCGCTTCACTAAACTAACCTAACATTCCGTTGCGTTCACAGTCGTCTCAAGCTACACTATACCGCATTTGCCGAGGGTACGGGGAAATTATGGAAAACCCGTACCGATCTAGACGGCCCCATATTCTTCTGATTCTCTGGTGCACAGACGTTTTACCTAAGTTATCTACACCAAGGTCTCCGAAGTATTGGCCTTCCGCTCACTGGATAATGCGCCATAGCTGGTGCACGGCTAAGCGGTCACCGCTCCGAGTATCGGCCATGCACAACGCTGCTCGACTCGAAGTACCACCGCAGCTGAACTTCAACCGTCCATCCACCAGTGTCGATTTTCACAAAACCAAAAGTATTTTCAACAACAAAAAATGGCCGATACTGTTACTTCGAGCAGAAAAATGATATTTTGATTCGGGCTCGGCTGATCTCTCGCAATAGTCGATACTTATCTCATAATAGATTACAGTTCCACGGGTATCGTAGATAACGATCTTCCCGCGATTGAAAATCTCTCTGCTAATTTTTTCTTATCTCTAATCTCTTCTCTGTGTTCACGCAGCCTTTGGATATACGAGTATATGAACATATAATAGAGAGAGAGGGAAAGAGACGAAAGAGACGG